>JAAAKG020187973.1:0-25039 GCA_010014905.2 Druon quercuslanigerum | reverse complement strand
CCGTTGAAACATGGTGGTGTCAAATTTCCGACAATTCTAATACTTTCTCAATCATAAATGATGAGAATGTAAAAATACACTCCTGGCCTTAAGTGTTAATAAATTGAGGCCTAAAAGTTTGATTATAAAAAGTTATCGATTTCCGAGAAATAGAATGTGGAAACTGAAAATCGCAAAGCGACAGGAACCTAAAATTGGAACAGGCTCTCAGCTGCGGATCGCGATAAAAGTGCAATTTTAATTTTGAGTCAAAAATAAAAACTTACTCCCGAGATATTGAGTAGCTTCATTCACGGGATATGACATTGATCAGAAAAAGTGAATAAATTCCGAGTTAATCATTCAAGAATTTTAAGGTTAATATTGAATAGGTTTCAAAAATCGTATGTATTTTGACTGAATTTATTTTACCAGAAAGAGAAAAGAAATTTTGAACATCATTTCTGAGGCTTCATATTTTTGTTCATCCATTTTCCGGTTCATGTCGCTTATATTCTCGTCTCGATTCTCATATCGAAAAATTCGGAGAACGATAGTACAAAGATAAAGAAGATATTGGAGATTGTATTGTTAGACGGAAGCTGAGTGTCGATGATCATCGAACATTGGTCTAACAAATCTAGGCTCTGAAGATGTCTGAAGCAGAGTGCCGTAAATCCTATCTTCTTGGAGGATTTGTGCTGCTCCCCCTCCCCCAACCCCCAACCCTAACTAACCCCTTCAGCATCAGATCCTCTCCGGGATGAAAGTGGAACTCAAGTTAACCATAAAGCGTGAACTATAAACCCAACCTAGACGGCGCCTCCTGTGGAGACGATTACACGTCGCAGGAATTGGAACCCAAGTCGTTACCAATTTTACGACACACCCGTGGTAAAAGCAGGTCGAATACTATGAAATTCCCAAAACATGACACTACATTTGATAGATATGAAGGATATTTCTTAAGGGCAAAATTGTCTTGCGGTTTTTTTGCCTCTCTTACATAAGGATAACACAATGTCATATCAACGAAAAATTGAGCAAAAAAACTTTTTTTAAAGAAAAAAAAAAGCAGAAAAAAGATCAAAATAATTGGGGATTGAAACTAAAACTTTTAAAAAAGGAACAAATAGGGATTATTTTGTTAAAACAGTGTCCCAAAGTGGAGAGAAATCAAAAAGAGAAATTTTTTTTACAGAAAAATTTTGCATTCAATTTTAGAGACTAGCATCATCAATCACGAGCTACAGGCGATTGCAATATTTCATTTGAGGGAAAAACCGTTTTTAATTCAAAAGAAAATTTTCGAATAACTATTTATTTTTGAAATTTATTTATTGGCTTTTAAGTGTATGTAAATATAATTTTCCTGTTATTCTTGAGAAAATGAAAAAGATTTTTGAAGATTTCAGATAAATAAAATCAAAATTTAAGCAACAAAATTAAGTTTTTTTGTAAATGGCTGAATTTCAAAAAAAAATAATTCTCAATTAATAATATTATATTTGATACTCCCATAAAATATGATTTAGTTTGTAATAAAGAACAGTTGAATTAACCCAAATAAAAGAAGAATTTTTATCAAAATATTGACATTCATAACCAAAAAAAGGAATCGTTACCTGAAATGATGATTCGCCAACCGAAAAAGTTAATTTTAAACAAAGAAGTTAAACTTTTGACCAAGTAGTTTAATTTTTAACCAAAAAAATTATGAACAATAAAATTAATTATTAATTTTAGATTTTAATTTTTGTTTGTCTACTGGTCTACATCAATATTATTAACATATATTTGATATTTAAACTGAAGAGGATATTAATTTTGAATAACAATTTGTGGAACTCATCAAAAATTAAAGACTATTTGTCAACAAAATATTAGAATGTAGCAGACTGAATTTTCAATAAACATTTGCATTTCTAAGAAAAAGAAATACAATTTTTATCAAACGAAGCGCAGTTTTTAGCTTTCAAAAGTAAAAAGATTGTTTGATAATCATAAGGATTTTTAAAACATTTTTTAAAATATTTAAAAATTAATTTTTAAAGCTGAAGAATGAAGGATAAGTCTTAAAGGTCAGGCAAAATTGTCTTGAGTTTTTTTTGCTCTCTTACATAAAGGTAACATTAATTTCATAACAACGAAAAATTGAGCCAAACAATTTAAAAAAAAAAACACCAGAAAAAAAGATTAAAATAATTGGTGATTGAAACTAAAACTCCTGAAAAAGAAACAACTGGGGATTATTTTGTTAAAATAGTGCCCCAAAGTGGAGCGAAATCAAAAAGCGAGGTTAACAAATTTTTAAAATTATATTTATGACCGATATTAAATTTTCTTTACAGAAAAATTTTGTATTCAATTTTAGAGAGGCTAGCATCATCCTTCGCGTGCTATGGGCGATTGCAATTTATCATTTGAGGGAAAACCCGTTTTTAATTCAAAAGACAATTTTCGAATAATTATTTATTTTTGAAATTTATTGATTTCATTTTAGGTTTATATAAACATAATTTTCCTAATATTCTCGAGAAAAATAAAAAGATTTTCAAAGATTTTAGATAAATAAAATCAAAATTTAAACAAAAAATTTTTTTTTTAAATAGTTGCATTTCAAAAAAAAAAAGCAATTCTCAATTAATAATATTATATTTGATACTCCCATTATATTTGATTTCATTTGTAATAAAGAACAGTTGAATTAATCCAAATATAAGAAAAAATTTTAACAAACTATTGACATTCATAAACAAAAAAAAAATGAATCGTTAACTGAAATTATGATTTTTCATCCGAAAAAGTTTGACCAAGTAGTTTAATTTAAAAAAAAAATTATGCACAATAAAATTAATATTTGATATTTAAACTGAAAAGAATATTAATTTTGAGTAGCAGACTGAATTTTAAACAAACAGTTACATTTCTAATAAAAAGAAATCCAATTTTTATCAAACGAAATGCAGTTTTTAGCTTTCAAAATTAAAAAGATTGTTTGATAATCATAAGGATTTTTTAAACATTTTTGGGAATATTTAAAAATTAATTTTTTAAACTGAAAAAGCATTTAAAAATTTGCTGCGATTCTTAAGAATAGCTTTTAATTTTCTTGATAACTTATAATATTCTTAAAAAGCTTGGAAATTTTTTTCAAAATCTTTTAAACAATCTACATTTAGTCTATCAGTTTTTAAAATCTTTTGAAAAGTTCTAAACCTTCTAAATATAATTATGAAAATTATTCGATTTTCTCATAAAATTGTTTTTAAATTATTTTATAAAAATTGTTCTTAAATTTTCAAGATTCTTCTTTAGAAATTTTAGGAATCTTTTAAAATGTTTAAAATTCTTTTCAAATATTCTCTTAAAAATAACCTTCCAAAAAGCTTAAAAAGTTTCAAAATTTTGTTTCTTACATTTCTTGTTAAATTTTAAAAATATTTTTAAATTTTAAATTATCATTGAAATTTTTTCAAAATTTCTAAATGTCCTTTTAAGTTATTCAAAATTTGCCTAAAGTTTTTGGAAACTCTTGCAAAATTACAGAAATTTCCTTAAAATCTCCAAGACTTTGTTAAGCTTTAATAATCATTTGAAAGTTTACTTTGCAAACAAAAAAGTTATTAAAAAATTCCTTAGGAATATTTAAGGAAATGTAATTCTCTTAAAACCTTTAAAAGTCTTCAAAGGCTAATTTTTTCAAAATCTTGAAAAATCTACATTATCTTTAAACTTGTGCATACTTCTAGAACTAAAATGATGTGAATGCTTATTTCACTAAGATTTTAAGAACAATTTTCAAGGTCATGTATTATCAGTAGGCACAACTTCATAATTTATATTAAATAATGTCATGACCATCATATTTCGTCCTACTGCATGATTTAAGAAATATTATCATTTAGCACAGACACGAACCCTAAGTTTCTAAAAATATCGGTAAATGTCGGTAAAAGGAATCTAGATTAGCAGAAAATTGAGAAAGCTTTTATTTCGACAGTGTGCTCATTTGAAATGAATTGCCTCTTAAATTATTCCTTTCTTGTTCTTGTCTTTCACTTATTTTCATTTGAAATTTTTTGTGTCTTTATGCTTGTTTATTTTATTTCTATTTGATAACTGCTGCGTTTCGTCCAGCCAAGAAGAATGGAGAAATTAGTCGGATCGTTCTGAACTGTGGCTCTCATCCTCTTACCACGAAGAATTTCTTTGATCCAACCTTAAGGATATTCGAGACCTGTTTTAAGGCTTCTGCATGCTAGCCGGCGACAATCCCACACGGTAGCCATTCCTCGTGTCGGCTTTTCTATAAAGAATACAATACCATTTCTTCCTCTTTCCCATCCTCATACTCTCTTTGTTTCTCGTAAGAAGACACGATCACTATATTCAACATAGATTTTATCATCATCCTATCTTTTATGCAATAAATGCATTTTTATATTTTATTTTATGTTTCTTAAACTAAAAGATAGGTAGAAGATAAATATGACCGTTAGTAGAATGTAAACTGTCATTGTACGCCGAAACAAGGTATTATCTACAGTTTCAATAGTTTTTTGTTTCTTATAAAGCTATTTGCTCCTTTATTTTTACACCCAAATGCCACATTCAAGCAGGGTAACAGTCAGTTGATTACTTCCGTCTGAGGTAAACTTTCCGTTGTTTCAGGCTTGTACGTGCTGCCTCTAGCGGAGTCCACTGGCAATATCTGCGACATTACCCCATACCCTAGAAGAATTTCCCACGTATCCTAGAAGAATTTCCCACGTACCCTAGAAGAATTTCCCACGTACACTACTCGACATCACCTCCTACTCTAGCCAACTTTACCCCATACCCCACCTCAGTTACCCCGCTCTTGAAAATTTCCACAATTAAAATTCTTTATTATATTTTTGAGTGCGAAAATTTGAAATTTAAAAATATTCCAAGGAATTTCGAGGGATTTTAAGAGACTTCAAACGATAACCCAGGAATAAAGTATTTAGAGGATTTATTGCCGCTCTCCCTTAAAATTTCGTTTTACATATATAGAAATTTGTTATACACTAAAATTTACTTTTATTTAAATCACTATACAGTATATTAGGAGGTGTTTATTGCATATCTTAATTCAGTCGCATATCCACAAAAGGAATTTATCTTTCATGCTCTGTGTTGCAAGTGTTTGTAACCTGTTCTTATCAACTTAGTATGATAACATGAACCCTCAAGGTCGCTTATGCAAACATCTTCCCAGGGTTCAAAATTATGTTCTGTTCAAAATTGACAAGTACACATTTATGAGAGAGCAGTGCATTTAACTTAAAAGTAAGCCGAAAGATAGGGATTTATGACCATGACAAGGAAATTGATGTCATCTTCAGAGGCTTCGTCATTTTTAAAGATTTTATGTAAGGTATCTTACATATATTGCGTAGCACATTTTTCTTTTGTTTACACCAGAATCCCTATTTCGTGACTCCCAGTTTTGTGATTCCTTAAATTTCTGGTCCATGTAGATTCTCATGAGGTAGGGCGAGCTATGGTAGCGACTCTCGTATCAGAAGAGCCGCAGTGCGCGACTACTTAGTCGAGCATATTGCGCCATATTATGCATTTCCATTGGAAACGTTTCAGGTGGCCCTGAATCGTTGCGTTTCTATTTCCCCAAATTAGTAATAAGGCTATTTGCAGGCATCTCCTTTATTTTCTAAAAAATCGTCCTCAGTATTGGCTGTTTGAAATACCTTTAATACTATTATAGAGTGTATGAAAAGATTTGTTTTTATATATTTCTTATTAATTCATATTTGATATTAAATAATCTTTAAAAAAATCTTTAAACCAAAAAAATTGTTTTGTTAGATATAAACAAAAATGTGGTTGATTCAACAAAATAAAATGATTGACCCAACAAAGTTTTTTGGCTGGCTCAACCAAACACTTCATCTACCAAAAAATTTGGTTAGACGAATCAAAAAATTAGGTGGGAACAACCAAGTATTTTATTTTCCATACAATAAACATATTCTATGCTTCAAACAACGGAAATTTTGTTTATTCAATCAAATCTTTTTTTCAATTTAACATACGTCTGATACATATAGGGTAGAGGAGTGAAACAATTTCTTCAAAAAAATCTCATGAAATTCCTTAAAATCTTTGAAATCCTTTGAAATACTATGATTTCCTTTAAAGATTTTATAAATCCCGCACAACTTTTTAATTCACGTGAAATTTCTTTGAAATCCTATTGAATTCCATGAATATCGGACATAATCTATTGAAATCTCTTTTAAAACTTAAGAAAATGTGGAAATAAGTAAAATCACATAAAATCTTCAAAATCAGCTAAAATCAGCTAAAATCTAATAAAATCCTTTGAAATCCTTAAAAATCTCTATAAACTGGCCCATAAAATAAAATATTCAAAATATTCGTAATCTCATGAAATATTTCAAAACTTGTGAAAAAGTGTTCAAATCCTTCAAAATTTGTGAAACACGATTAAAGTCCTTGAAATTTTTTGAAATATTTCTAAATCTTACGAGATCCTTTTATATTTCTGAAACTCTATCAAGATTCACGAAAATGTTTCAAATCCGTGGAAAATTCTTCGAAATCCCGCAAAATCATTGAAACTCCTTTAGGTATCTTAAAATCCTTAAATTCTTTTGGAATATTTGAAAATATCTGTAAATCCATTAATAATCTTTAAAATATCATTAAAACCCCCTGATATGCTTCAAAATTTGTAAAAATATTTCGGTGTCACATTAAATCCTTTTAAATCCAGTGACATATTTTGAGATTTTTTGAAATCCCATAAAACCCATTAAAAACTGTGCAAGTTCTTGAAATAAACTTTAAATAATCAAAATCTCATAAAAATTTTTCAAATCTTTGGAAATCGTCTAAATTCTATGAAAATGGGTTAAAATCCTTAAAATTCCGTAAAATATTTCGAAATCTTACGATATCCCTCAAGATATATTTAATATCCCTTAAAAATCAGAAATTTTTTTTAATCCTTTCGAATTTCTTAAAATCATTTAAAAATATTCATTTCATTATTTATTTTTTCATTAAATACTTTAATTTTAAATCAGTTTATTTGGTATAACTTAGAAAAATACTAATTTGTGGAAAGAGTTCTGGTCATGACATTTTTTTAATCCGTGTAAATATTTCCGAATTTTTTGAAATCTCTGGCAATATAAAATAATTAATTAAAATCTCTTAAAAGCCTCACAGATTTTTAAAAATTCCTTAAAATCCTTTATAATATTCCGAAATCCTCTGAAACTCTGTTAATTCTTGTAAATCCTTAACGGAATTCTCTAGAATTCCTGTATACATTTTGGAATCTTAAAATTTTTGAAAATCCTTTAAAACCCTATTCAATCATCATAATCACTTTATACCTTTAAAGTCCCTTAAAATCTTGAAATATTTTAAATCCATTTGAACATAATCAAAATCTTTAATATCTGAGGGAATCTTTCTTTACCTTTTGAAATCTCTTACAATTTATAAGAATCTATTAAGTTATTTTTAAAAACCTTTCGAATTTCTTTAAATCACTTAAAAATATTCATTTCATTACTTATTTTTATATATTTATTTTTTCATTAAATGCTTTAGTTTTAAATCCGTCTATTTGATATAACTAAAAAATACTAATTTGTGGAAAGAGTTCTGCTCATAACTAAATTATTTAAAGATTCTCAACACTATAACAATAATTTTTTTGATAAAGAAGTTTTGAATCTTTAATTAGTGTGATGTACATACAATGGACAAAAATATACATATAGAGTATAGACACAATGCTACCCTTTCAGATATTCAGATACGAAATAGCACTTTGTATTTAAATGCTTACATACATTTATTTTAGAATCCAAACTAAGGCCGTCTTCTATTCCCTGCAGAAGAAGAAAAAATAAAAAAAAGAGAGAAGACGAAGTATGGGATTGGAAGAGCCGCAGACGAATGGAAAAATGGAAAAAAATCAGACGATGAAGTAAAGTAACATCCACGCTCGTGAATATTGCATATAGTCAAGTCGTCGTCGCGATATGAAAGATGAGGTGGAATTCCTACTCTAGGATTTCAAACCCAAACATTACTGCGAGGAATAGAGCAGAAAATAATATTTGCATAGGAAATATTTTATTTTAGTTTCTTAGTGCAGAAGAACGACATTTTTTAAAGCATTAATTAACGTTAATTTATTGACAGGAAATTAACTAGATTGTGTTAAAACAATTTTAAAGTAATTATTTAAATTATAATTAAATTAATTAATAATTCCTAATTCGTTATTTTGTAAATCACTTTTCATAAATCCAAAATTAGAGAGAACGATACGCTCTTTATTTTTCTTGGTTAAATATTAAAAAATCTATCCTCGAGTATTTTCTTAGCAGAAATAAAAAAATCGTAATTAATGAGTGTTCATTTTTTAGCGACATTATTTAAGGACTAGTAAATTCTATATTTTTCTGTATCATATAAATTTAAAACATTTTTGCAAATATTCAGTTATTCTGTGAATAAAGAATTTTTGAAACCGAATTAGAATTTAAAAAAAGACAAACGTCACTGAAGATTATTAAAATTATTTCTGAATTTCTTCAATATTTTTAAAACATTTAATTTCATAGTACTTACTTTTTATATATTCATGGCAAAATGAAAAGAAGAGAAGTAAGCTTACCTGAAACAGAAAAATGAAAGAAAAGGTCATTAACGTCAATTTTAAAGACCGAGCACAATATTTTAATTGGATAGGACTCAACGGTGAAAAATATATCCCACGGAATCTTTTGTGGATGAAAAAAGGGTCTGATGTGATTCAATCGAATTCTATGGACCGCAAGAAAGAGCTAAATGGAAAATACGTAGAGGCATATAATGAGTTAAATTTAAAATGTTAAATTCAAAAGATGCGCCACCGGAAGAGTTTTGTCGACTCACGGACTATGACACCAAACCAATCTTTCCAATCCTTGAACACAGAAGATGTTTTTAAAGAAGAAAAATGATTCACATCTTATTAATTTTTAAACTATATACAATAAGTTATCATGAAATTAAGGCGTACAATAAGTTTTCTAGTTCTTCTTAATTAAAAAGCATTATTGGACAAATGAATTTGTCAATTTTTTTTCAATATGCCTAATTTTTGTAAGATAACGAACGAAGGAGTTTTAAAGGTTTTTAACAAATTTCAAAGGACTTCCAATTATTCTAAGGCTTTTGAAGGGATTTTATAGGATTTCTAATTATTTTAACTAATTTTTAAAGATTGTATCGGTTTTCGAAAGATTAGAAATATTTTCACGGATTTTAAGAAATAAATTTTTTAAATATGCCAAGGGATTTTAAAATATTTCAAGGGATTTCTAGTAAACGTTAGAAAATAAATTATATTTTATAGAATTTCAGAAGATACAAGAATTTTATTCAATCTTCAAGGATTCCTAGGGCTTTTAAAGATTTTTTTGTTTCAAAATATTTAGCAATAAATTTTTAAGAAATCTGTCGAGGCCGATTTTCAAATTGTTGTTTGTTTAAATCTTTATACAGCTGCAAATAGCGAAAAAAATGTTGGTTTAATAATTTTCTTTTTTAATTCTCTGTGAACATTTTTCTTAGCGGCATCAGGCCATAGGTTTCATGCGAAAGGGTTGGCGGAAGAAAAAAAATTTGTTGATATGTCAAGTTATTTGTTATAAACAAATATTTGCAACCAATAGCCAGTATGCTGGATTATGTATTTGTGAAGTATATTTATGCATCGAAATCACTCGTTTAGAGCAATAAGGTGAAATGTTATCATGAAATTGTGGTATACGATATAATTTGTTAAATTTATCAACAATTATTATAAACAAATGCACGATTTAAACAGTTTCAGGCAGAAACGAACCGAATTTTCTTCCGATTGTCTTCGAATCTCATTGCCTGTGATCCACTTTGATGTATTTTTGTCATCTGATGTAATTTGTTAACTTTATCAACGAATAATATAGATAAAAATCAACATTTCCATAATGGAAATTTTGTACCAATGATTCGCTTTTGAAAATATTGAATGATATTTTGAATCGAAAAATATCAATGAGCATCATAGGCAATGATATTCAAAGACAACCGGAAGTAAATTCGGTTCATTTCTGCCTTAAACTATTCAAATCATGCATTTTTTTATAATAATTGTTAATAAATTTAAAAAATTATATCGGATACCACATTTTCATGATCACATTTTATCTTATTGCTGTAAACGAGTGATTTCGATGCATAAATATAGTTCACAAAAACATAATCCATCATACTGGCTATTTGTTGCAAATATATGTTTATAACAAATAGCTTGACATATAAAAAAAAAAGTTTTTTCGCCGACCCTTTTGCATCAAACCTGTGGTCTGATGCTACAAAGAAAAATTTTCACAGAGAATTAAAAAATAAAATTAAACAAAGCAACATTTTTTTCGCTATTTTCAGATATATAAAAATTTAAACAAACAAAAATTTAAAAATCGGCCTCAAAGGATTTCTTAAGAATTTAATGCTGAATTTTTTCAAACAAAAAATTTAAAAATCAATGAAGAATCGTGACCTTCAGGATATTTTGAACATAGTTTTTACATTAAAGGAATAACAGATTCAGGCGGAATTCAAAAATTTGTGTAGGATTTTTATTTATTTTTAAGGCCTTTCTAGGGAATTTTGGAAAATATATTTAATTTAATGTATTTCAAGGAATTTCACAAGATTGGACAATTTTAATTAATCTTTAAGATTTTCAAGGGTTTTTCATGATTTTCAGGGATTTGAACGATTTTTCTGAAGAAGTTTCATGAATGAGTTTATTTCAATTTATATTACAGGGATTTCAATGATTTTTAGTTTACGGAATAAATTGAATATTATTCTAACGTGTTTCTACAGGTTTCAACAATAAAAGGAAAGAAGACTAAAATTTATAGGATTAACATTTTTAAATATTTCTAAAAATATCAAGATATTTGAAGAGATTCCAAAAATTTTTCATGTGGATTTCAATTAAATAAATTTTTTTTTCATTTCATTGTAGCTTCTCTAATTTTTACTAATAATAATTTTGTATAATGGCATTGAGATATAGAACAAAATAAATTTAAAAGAATTTGTAGAGCTTATAATTATATTTTGTAATTTTTAATTTTTTTTCAATTTATTTTTGCACTTACATTTTGTAAAGTATGTTTCAACATTAAAATTTCTTGACTTTTTCGATAATACTTGCTCATAAATAACCAGATATTATATTTTGTTAATTTATATTTAAAAAATTATAATTAAACAAATTCACAAAATAGAATTTTATAGGACAATAATTGAAATTTTTTGAAACTAAAAATTAAATAAAAAGTTTAATAAAAAGTTATCTATAGTCTAAAATTGTCATATTGCTTATATTATATCTTATTTCATAATTTAACATATTGATTTGGAAGAAATAATTAGACATTTGCATCCGTCTAAAAAAAAGAAAAAAAATGTGCATAAAAATTAATATGTCTTGAACCTGGGATTTTTTAATGTTTAATGTCTTAAATTATAACTTTTGTAAAATATAAAATTAATATATTCATTTTACCAGCTCTCGACAAGAGTAACAGTTGACGTACAAAATTCCTTAAAACTCGGAATTTTATTTTTTTGTTTTTCTCGCGTGTTAATTCATTATCCACACGGCCAAATTACTTCAACTACAGCTCATTTATCGCAAAATGCAACAAACTTTCCAACTTAAAAAAAAACTTTCATCTATACACTGGATGGTGCTATCATCCTTCAAAGTCAAGACTAATTTTTGATAGATTACCCTGTTAGTCGTCTGATATTATTCATCGGTAGAGTATTTTGAAAAATATCAGAAACACTTATAAAAGCTAGAAATTATTATTAATAATGCTTTTAAAACATAAGATGAGTACTTCTGCATAATTGAATGTTTTTTATTAATTATAATAAGCCTCCCTAACAGAAATTACAGCAAAAAATACCAATAAATGCAAATTCGATCGTTCGTGGGAATATATTCGTTTAAACAATTAGTTACTTCTTGATAAAAAATGGCGTAATATTCAATTTTAATATATAATAGGCATCCCTAATAGACCTTGTAGTAAAAAGTGCCAAAAATGCTTTTGCAATGAATGGACCTCTATTTATTTGAAAAATATTTTTTTATTAACAAAAAATGGCCAAAGATTCATGTTTAATCAACCAAGCACCATATGTGGTGAAAAAATTAAAAATATCCGCACTTTCGTATCACGTTCGGCTTAGTCACTGGATAGAGTAACAGGTACACTTTGCTAGGATTACTGGTGAACTATTAGGGTCATTTTTTTGACTTACACAGAATTAAGTCCCCAAATTAAGAACTTTCACGTGTGGCTTCCATAAAAAGATCAATTTCCCAAGAACACGATTTTCGCATTAGGGGTAGGGGACATTTCATTGTTTGAACTGAAGCCAAATTTAGCCCCCTTTTTTCATCATGTAAGAATTGTCTTCTGTGACAACCCGGAAACGAGTTAATACCAAAAAACTGTACGCGCGATATTTGCCGGATATATAGGTCGAAAAGGGTCACCTTTGGCAGGTGCTAACCCATGACCTGTTTAGTTTCAAAATTTTAAATTCGCTATTATTTGTTTCGAAGTTTCTTAATTTTAAAAATGTCAGATTAACCAGATAAACCCAATTTCAAATGCAAATTTTGTAATGATTTAAAAATCTTGAATTTTTAAAGGGCATTAAATTTGAAATTAATCAATGTTGGAGGTTGCCAGATTTTATATACAAAGCCTTCAAAATTTAAAAAAAAAAAACAATTAAAAACTCTTAAACTCTTGGAAATCACATAAATATTTCTTTAATTCTTTGAATTTTTCTAAAATATCTCAAAAATTTTTATAAGCGCTTCGAAATTCCAGAGAATATTTTTAAATACCCTAAAATCTTTCAAAATATATTCAAAATGTTTCAAAATGTTTTACATTTTTTTTAAATACTTCAAAATCCCGCAATGCTTGTGAATAAATTCCTTGAAACCTATTAAAATATTCCAAAATTTTTTTAAATCCCTTTAAATTACGTGAAATGTGATGATATCCCTTGAAATCTTAAAATATTAAAAACCCTGAGAAATTTTTTTATATTCTCGAAAATTTATTAAAATAACTTATTTGTAGCTTAAAATATCTTAACATATCTTAACATATCTTAAAACATCATAAATCCTATAAAATCCTTTGAAATATTTCGAAATTAAAAGAAATTTTATGAAAACGCGGGTTAACCGAAATATTTTATACTATCCTTAAGTCTTTGAAATCCTACGATATCCCTTCAATTTTGTAAAATACTTTGCAGTTTACACAAACATAATTAAATGTTTAGATTTTTTTAACTATTGAAAACCATTAAAATCACTCTAAAACTTTGAACTTATGTTAAATTCCTTAAGTAATTTTGTTTTGCAATCCCTTTGTCTGCTATAAAAATTTTGAAATATTATAAACCTTAAAATATTTTAAAGTTTTGAAAATGTCTGAAAATAATTAAAATCTTTGAACATTCTTTGAATTTCGTTGAAATCCGTTAATATCCTTTTAAATGCCTGCAAATCAAATATTTTAAAACCTTAAAAAAACTTGGATAAAATGGTTTTTAGGGCTGATTTGCAAGACTTTTTTGGATTGATTAGTGAGTCCCAGTCTGCTCCTAAACGCTAATTTTTATAAATAAATAATAGTATCTCAATTTCTTCTCAGTTGAAGAAACTTAAAGAAAAGATGACTTTTTCATGCAAGGAAGAAGAAGCCTGGGTTATAAAAAAATGGTAAAATGGACAATTTGACTAATAAATAAAGATCGAATTTTAATCCTAAATACTTTAAATTCAGAAGATTTCTAATAATTTAAATGATTTTATTTTGTAGTTTATTCAACATTTAAACTGACAGTTTTTTCAGGTACTAAAGTTAAAATTTTTTAATTTTTTTGACTTGAAAAAATGGTAATTGGGGAATTATCAGAAACTTGTTTTTGTTTTTAGAGTTCACTAAAGTATTTATATTCGGGAATTCGACTGCTAATAAGAAACGTACTGCGCACATATCGCGCGAATCATGATTGTTATTCTAAAATTGGTTAGAAATAGGTCAATTTAATTATATTATTACTTTCTATGTGTATAAAATTTTCCGAAGCGGGGTAATTTCGGAAATGAGGGGTAAATTAGGACATTCCTAAATTGTCAGTTTAAATTACTTAGAGGGGTTTTAACCTGAACCTTGAACCAGTTAAAGCCCTAATTGATTTTAGATTCTGGTTAAAACCCCTTTAAGTAATTTAAACTAACAAATTAATGAATGTCCGGAATTACCTATTTTTATTGTACCGGATAAAAGTACTAAATGTAAACTGAAAGAAATTTTATAGCAGTATGTGCTACTTCAATATTCATAATTGAGCGCTTCGATTCCAGAAAGGGACATAACTGGGTAAAGCTGGAGGAAGGTTGGCCCCTGGCAACTAGAAATCGAAATTTGAAAATTTGATTTTTGAAAAATGCCATTCTGAATTCAATTCCTTATAATCTTCGATCGCTTCGTTTATCGAGCGAAGTTTGATCAAATATAAACTTTCTGTGAAGAAGTTGTTCAGAAAACTATACGGAAGTTTTCTGTGAAAACCTTTTTCCAAAAAACTGAATAGGTAAAAAACTGCGAATGCAAAACATGGAGCGCGCGAATTAAACTCTTGTAGGCGACAGGCATACGGACAGACTCAAATGTAGGTTCGCAGGTGAATAATGCGAAAGTTCAGAATAATATGAAAAGTATCGAATTATAATATATTTAAAGAGTTTAAATACTTTTAAAACGCACAAATGAACAAGTTATATAAAAATATAATGAAAAATATTAAATGATAAAATATTATTTATGTGGAATGTATTCTATAGAATCCTCACCTATGAATTCTAAAAAATTTCTATAGAATGTGCATACAATTCGTGTAAAGATTATATCAAATGCATTCTACAAGAATAATTCTACAGAGTTTATTCTATTTATTCAATTTGTTTTCAATTAGTAAAGCCAAGAAAGAATTGTTCACACATTTCACTTACGTTATTTCTGCATTTTTTCTTAACACTTTTCGAACAGTTATCTTCACATCTAGTTCGTTTCGGAGCACGAAGAGTACCCTGTGATTCTTTTTCCATTTCGAAAAAAAGCACAATGATCTACTTAATTCTACAGAAACTGCAACTATTATGATGCTAGCAGAGTTAAAACGAAATTTGAAGGTCATCTCATATAACTCTAGGTATTCCTTTATATATTTTTCTATTCCTTAGCTAGCTGCACTGCGAGTGGTTCCGTCCGTCTAATAGACATGCATTGTTACGAATCGCTCGCTCCTAGTTTTACATTCGCAATTATTTACCATTTCAGTTTTTTGAAAAAAGGTTTTCACAGAAAACTTCCTTATAGTTTTCTGAACAACTTCTTCACGGAAAGTTTATATTTCATCGAACTTCGCTCGATAGACGAAGCGATCGAAGATTATAAGGAATTAAAGTCGGAATGGCCTAGAAAACAATTGTTTATTTTGTTATAAATAATAAAATATAATTTTCGCTCGTATAATCGTTTTAAGGATACTTTGGAGAGTATTGTATCCAAATTTTATCAAAAAATTCCAAAAACTGTAGATGTGACGACGAGCGAGAGACAAAAAATTAATTACAAATCGTCTTCATCCCGAGGAAAAAGATGCACCATCTAATTTACTATAATAACGCATTCTTCAAAAATCAAATTTTCAAATTTCGATTTTTATTTGCCAGGGGCCAACCTGCCTCCATCTTTACCAAGTTATGTCCCATTCTGAAATCGAGGTGCTCAATTGATACAGTCGATTACGATTTGGGGAAATCGCGTAAATATAAAAAATATTGTTAGCGTTTTTACGAAACTTTAGAATCAGAATATGAAAACTTAATATCTTGAAAACAAGAATTGGTATATTTAATAGCAAAGATTGATATTTTACGTATTAAAACGTAGAATAATAAAAATTGATAACGATATTATCAAATAATATAAAAGCAAATACTGAAATTAATAGTTTGAGGTACATAACTTAATACAAATATTCTACAAATTAATATAGTCAATGTGAAAACGAAAAGAAATAAGAGATATTTTTATTTACTGTAATATACGCTAACAGAAATTGTAAGTCCTAAGGCACTCACGATGTGACTCAGATAACTTCTTGTTTTTCGCGAAACTGATGAAGATTCATGTGTGGGTGGCCACGTGTTTTCCAATGTTAATAAAAAAATTGCAAAACCTATATATGTTTGAGTTTTATTCAATCCCAGATTTGACCTTCATAAAACAGAACATTTTCCTGCTTTTACTTTTAATTTTGAATGTTTCTAAATCGAGTTATTAAGCACCATGTCGTTTCTCACAAGCTCAAAAACTTTGATCACTTAGTATATGAGGAATCTTCAAACCCCTTCTTTTAGAGCGATTTGCATGCGATGCGTGTGTTTTATGTATATGTATGCATGCTATTTGAATGTGTCTTAAATAGTGCAGTGTATACAAATACTAATAATGATAATAATATGCGTATTTATATATTATTTATATATCATCCTTTTCGCATTTTTGTCCGTCTCATTCAGAATCCTCTCTTTAAAAATTTAAAAGAATTATTCCAATTTTTAATACACATACCCGATTTCCCTCAATCGTAAAAGATTATACTAAACTGTAATATCGGTTTTAACGTATTTTGTAAACTAAATATCTATGCGTGTAGATATTCCGTTTGGTGTTTTATTAAATTAAATTGTTTTCTCGTGCAGCACGTGGTCCGAGAGAGGCGAGATGGAATGTTAAAAGTTGAATAATGCTTGAGTCGGCGGCATGGGCATGAACGCATACCCGAAGGCAGGACAGCAGCACGGGAGCCAGCTTTACTAGTGATTACGTAACCGTAACGCTTCCATTGAATGTGCAGCGCCAGCCACGCTGTCTGCTCTGACGAGACTGCAAGGCGGCATCGGCATGATTGCACTTGTTGCAACAAAGCGCGAGTTTCAGTAGCTGGCTCGCAAAAGTATTAGCAGTCAGCGCTGAATCATTATTCATTCGTGTTTCTTTCTTTGTGGCTCTTATTTCCAGAACAAGTAAGAGTATAAGTAGTAAAGTGCACACACTTCAAAAAAATTATTCTTTAATCAAAAAATCTGTTTTCTTGCATATACATGAACATTTTGTTGAATCAACCAAATACTTCGCCTAGCATAGGATTTGGTCAAAACAACCAAAAAATGTAGTTTGGTCAATCAAATGTTTTCTTCTCCATATTGTAGTTATGTTGTATTCTTGTTTAAAAAAAATTAAGGTAATGCAATCAAATCGTTTTCCGAGTGTTACTATTCTATCGCATAATTCAAAAACGAGAGAAATAATACTATACAAAAATATAAAATTTTTCTATCCATCTATAATTAATTTTATGTCCCATATTTTTCAAATTCAAACTTCTTCTGCTCCTCTAACACATCGTTTGTCATATAAATTCTTGATCAATCTTCTCAAATTATCTTACAACATATATGTTAAGTAATGACAATTTCGTATTCGATATTATTTGTTTATTTTGTAAGTACATATTATTTAAGGAAATTTCCTGTATGGAAGTTGAAAATAATTTCAATGTTGAGAACCTTTCAAAGAGTTTTAAACAAAGTATACATTTTGTATGATTTCGAAAAAAAGTTTTTGAAGAACCTGAAAAGGTTTCCAGACAAATATAGAAATTTTCTTAAGTTTCCTAAGAAAAATGTGCAACGGTTTTAGTTTTGAAACATAACATTTAAGGCAGTTTTTATAATTTTTGAATGATTTTCGAGTCGACTAAAAAATTTCGAATTATAAAATTTCCGCATTACAAAATTCATGAATACCAAAATTTCCGTATTGAAAAATTCCGGAACAATCAAATTACCGAATAATAAAATTCCCGAACAGTTTATAATATTACCGAATCAGAAAATTCAAGAATAATGAAATTTCCTACAGTTTATAATATTATCGGATTTAAAAAATTTCAAATAATAAAATTTCCTACAGAAAATTGCAGAACTAGAAAATATCCAAACTAAAAATTCCCTAATTCAAATAAGTTAAATTTTTTATAAATATTTTTTAATGAAAATACAATAATCAAATATTTTATCAGAAAAAAATATTCTTAATGCTTAATTTTTCTAAAATTATTATTTGAATTTAAAAATTTTTATTTAAAAATTCCGAAATTTTCAAATTCAGTAACATTATAAACTGACGTGAATTTTGCAATTAGATGATATTATAAACTACCGGGAATTTCCCAATTAGGTAATATTATAAACTGTTCAGGTATATTAGAATTTGGAAATTGTATTATTTTTTAATTTTCAGATTTGGGAATTTGGTAATCAAAAATTGTATTGTTCGGGAATTTTATTATTTGGAAATTTTATTTTTGATGATTTTTTAGTCATCCCAGATTTTTCAACAGTTTTATAAAAAATTCAAATACTTTTAAAATATATGTGTTTCGAAATTTTAAAACAAGTCTAAAAATTAATTTAAAATTCATAACATGTCAGGAAATATACAACAGAATGTAGATTTTGGAAGAGGATGAATTAAAATTTTCACATTTTTTAACGATTTTGAAGCTTTTCCCGATAATAACAAAAATTCTTAAAATTTCGAACTGTTTGAAAAGATTTCTAAAAATTTCGTTAAAACTCTTCAAGCTCTTTAGGAAATTTTGTTGATTTTCTCTTATTATTCTAAATTTTAGGAAGATGCACACTGTTTGGTTGAAAATCAATATGCCTTGCTTGACGATTCCACTATTTTGTTGACAAATCAGCCCTAATTTATTAGGTATTGTACTCTTTTTATTTAAAATTGAAATCTTTTTTTAGTCTTTTTAATCTTTTGGGTCGAAACTTCTACTGAGATTAAATGAAAATTTACTTTTTTTTGTTTGAAGATTCATTATTTCAGTTAAAAGTTCGTCGGTTCGGTGGTAAATTTAACCTTTTTTTCGGAAAACTGATGTATTTTCTTGAAAAATAATGCGTTTTTGTTAAGAATTCAACTATTTTCTGAAAAATCGTGGTTTTTGGACGAATTTAACTGTTTTCAATTAAAAATCTTTTCTATTCAAGTATCAGATATTTCACTTTTTTGTACTTCATCTTTTTATTTTGAATATTTATCATTTTATTTTAAAATCCTTTTTTTTTGGTGAAAAATTTAATTGAAAGTAAATTTTTTTATTTAAAAAACAAAATTATTCGACATTTTTATTTTACATTATAAATTTTTTTTTCCCTTCTGAACATTATTTCCCTTTTCTAGATGAAAAAAATAAAAAATTCACAATCTTGTTATGAAATATGCCACTCCCTCTGTAATTAGAACTTGGAAGTTAAAAAAGCCATTATCAATCGATTGAGTTACGTACAATACAATATTAATAACTATGGTATTTTTTTTATCACGATAGTAATTAAATTATAAAATAGTTTTTAGTAGATTAGTAAATAATAAAACTAAACGTTAAAGCAGCCAATGGTGGCCCGCGTCAGATGATTAATTTATTCTGTAAAAAATACCTAATTATTTGACAGACAATAGTTTAAAAATTACAGATATTTTCTGTAGATGATAAGAAAATTTTTGTTAACTTTGGTTAATATCACAGTTGTAAATTATCCACCCAAAAAATTATCACTTTTCTAACATCATCCCCTTCCAAACTTAGAAATTCTTACGTAATTTAAAAATAATTCGCACTCCATAAATCACCTGATATTTTAATGCTAGTCTTGTAACACGTGCCATTGTGCACATGTACTGCAAAAGTGTAATGATCCACTTAGAGGATCAGAGTCGTGCACCAGATGCTCGATTATGTACACGAAGGGTGTTTATACGAGCAGCGAACTTCTCTTACATCTCCCCTTCTCACCCTCTTTCCTCCTCCTGTTTCCTCTCCTTTTACTCTTTTTACTCTTTTTTTCACTCTTCTCCATTTTTTCTATCAAGGGCAACTGTCTCTATCCTTAACTGAAGACATAGGACACGATACGAATTCTGATACGCAAGAGGCTTAGCCATAGTGCTGTTTCTTGTTCGAGAAACTTTTCTGCCTTTTAGATTCTGGAGAGGATTCCTTCCTAACCGAATTTCCTACACATTCAACCTCGAATGGCTTTGGGACATTTAATCTTCAAGAGATTTACATATTCGCTTGAAACTTAAAAGTCTTAAATTTGGTCGATCCAAAACAGAAAATGTTAACATTTTTAAACAGAGGAAGGAATAAGAATATTTGTGGTTCATTCTGAACCAATCTCTTTAGATTATTATATTTCGAAAGCGGAAAGAAATGATTGAACAAATCACACATTTCTGAAATTACTAATTTCAAATCACAGTTTAAAGAATGTTCAGAGAAAAATAGAATATTCTCAGATAATAATTTGTCTCGGTTAAAATAATTCTTAATAATATTCATAAACAATCCTGTAGTTTGGAACGAATCTTTAGCTGAGTGCCTATTTATAACAAAATAAAATAAAGTTGATTGATAAAAATTCGTAAATCAAAATCTATATTACCTTCTTTTCAGGTTATAAGAGACAAATATTCCACAAAAGAAAAAACCGGGAGAAAAATAAAAGAGTGAATCAAAATCAACCAGTCACTCATTTCCTATGTTTTGGTACTATTTTATATACTACTAGGGACCAACATGTTTCGAAGTCAATTTATACTTCCTCGTCAACGATTATTTATAGGAAAACTACTAATTTTCGATTCATTTGTGAACATTGATTTACGTATGTCGTATATAATTATTTTTTCAGCCAGAACAAAGAATCAACTTATCCAATTAATAACCCTGTTCAAACTTTGTTACATCTTTATAAAGATCCTTTTTTTCAATAATTAGGTTTATTATCATCTCTCTTTATAAATAACATGCCGATGAATTCTCTCTTGCGTTAGCTTTTTGTCTAATTTCTCTTTGTTTCTTTTATTTTAAAAATCAAGACTTAGTTTTCTATTATTCTGAAAAAGCGATTTCGGAAAAGCCCAATGAATTTTTCACCTAATCAGAAATTATTTCTATAATAAATTGAAAATTAGAACAAGTCTAAAAGTAGACTTTTATTTTTTTAGAAATAAGCACTAAGCTTAAGATTTGTTCCAATCCGCAGGGTTGACTATTACAGAGGAGGCGGAGACAGGGGAAGTGCCCCCCCCCCTAGGAATCGAACAGGAGGGGAAAAGTATTGATATGCATCCCTCTGAAATCGAATAATTAAATTCACTAGATCTCAAATATTATTTCTGAAATAATAGAAGTCTTTCTAAAACCTTTTAAATCTAACCGAAATCATTGCAAATATTTGAAATTTTGGAAAAACTCCCGAATAGCTGAATTCTCCGTTTTTCTTCAAACTTTGTTTAATTATATATTTTTACGCGCTAATTACAAATATGATAGTTCAATTGGCGCAAAGGCGAATTTCATGGTAAAACCATGAAAATCCCATAAAAATCATTGTTTTTTGCGTTTATCTAAGCCAATATGCAAAATTTTTCAACTTTTTCAAACAAAAGTTATAGACCGCATCAAAATACACATTTTTTGTAACATACATATCGTTGTAAGAGTGATAATTTTCGCGCAAATTGGTTTTAATCGATTTTCATAGAAAAACCCATAAAAATCATGGCTTTTTGCGTCTATCTAAGCCAATATGCAGAATATCTCTATATATTTTTAAAAAAGTTGTATATCTCATCAAGTTACACATTCTTTGTTTCAAAAATTCTTATCTGTGAGTAATAGTTTTCGCGAAAATTAGCGATACATCGATTGTTATGAAAAAAACTTAAAACTCAAGTTTTTTGCGTTTAGCTCAGCTAATACACAAAATTTCGCAAAATAAGCTCAAAAAAAGTTGTAGATCTCATTAAGATGCGCATTTTTTGTTTTGAACATTTTTTTCTACGAGTGAAATTTTGGAGATAATTAGTGATGCATCTGTCTCTATCACACTCAAAAAAAATATTTGCAACAGAAAATATGTACCTCAATGGAAGCTAAAACTTTTGTAAAGAACATTTTGCGAAATTTTGCATATTGGATTAGATAAACACAATTATGACTGTTATGGGTTTTTCATGGTTTCACCATGAAGATGGCCTAGTCGCCAATATTCACTATCAAATTCGTAATCAGTGCATTAAAGTACATAAGTATGCGGAGTTAAAATGAAATAGGAGAATTCAGCTATTCGGAACTGAACCCAAATCTTTGATACCTACCCAAAATCTCAAAATTCTTTGTGAAATCTTTGGGAAAGTAATTAAAATCTTTCGAAAATCAGACCAATTCATATTTAAAATATTTTTGATATATTTGTTAATATTTGTGACATTATTGAAATATTTGGAAAATCATTTAAGTCTTTGTGCAATATTTGAAATATATATGCAACCTTGGAAAATATTGGAAATTTTTGTTCAATCTTTGAAAGCTATCTCAATTCTTTGTGAAATAATAGAAATATTTGTGAAATATATAGTATTTTGTCGTATTAAAAAAATATTTGGAAATCTTTGCAAAATGTTTAAAAGATTTGATAATATTTGTGAAATTATTTAAATCTTTGTAAAGTATTTTGAAAATTATTGATATCTTTGAAAGTCCTTGCGACACATTTGCAATATTTTTTAAATATTCGATAATATTTGTAAAACTATTGAAATGTTTGTGAAATATTTGAAAAATGATAGAAGTCTTTTAAATACATCCACAATATTTGATATCATTTTGAAATTATTAGGAAATCATTAAAATCTTTATGAAATCATTGAAATCGTTAAAAATCTTTGTGAAATATTAGAAGTTGAGAAATCATTGAAATCTTTGTGGTATATTAAAAATCTCTCTGAATAAGTCTTTGTGAAATCTTTCAAATCTTACGAAGTCTTTTTCAAAGCTTTTTGAATTATTTAAAAATCTTTAAGAAATTTTAAAAACATTTTTGAAGGTTTCAGTGATATTTGTGAATTTATTTAAATCTTTGAGAAATGATTAAAGTCTTGGTGAATTCTTTTAAATCTATCCGATACCTTTGTGAAATAATTGAAATTCTTGTTCAATATTTGCTGTCTATCTGAAATTTTTGTGAAATCTTTATGAAAACTCAAAAAATTATTGAGGAACCTGTGAAATCTTTGGATAATCAGTGATTATTTATGTTGACTTTTTACGTAGTATAATATTATTATGCCATGTTCAAATTGAACTATTCATTATTATAAATCCATGCTCCTGCCCCCTATAGAAAAAAGGTTCCGCCACTTCTGGACTATTAATACTTTTGAGAATTCTTTTAACTTAAATAAACATTTAATAAACATATTACCACAATTTATCGACAAATACTCCATTTTTGTTTAAATATTGAGCAAAGGATGATTTAAAATTAGCAATTTAAAAAATGTCACATAGTCTCTGAAAATAAAATCTATAGATGTTTCTATAAAAAGTTACTTTCGTCTAATTCTCCATCCATATTACAGTAATAATTTTTCAGCAGGTACAAAAATTAATGAGGTTTTTCCGAGAACGGTTTTTGCAATTATTAAGAAAGTAATTTTTGAATTCAAAAACAAAGCGAATGAATAGCTTTTGAATAGGATTATTAATTGAACAAATTGATTTTCTGTTCTCTCTATGAAAAGTAATTTCTATATGTAAATCAATTTTCACAAATAGATGGAGAATGGTAGACTAAATTTTCGAAACACTTTGGTCTCTAGTAGTATAAAAAAGACGGAGAAAGATAGGGAAAGAGTGAGAGGTTAATTTTAGTTGACTCTTTCCTTTATCTCCCTATTTTTTCCTTTGTTGTAAATTTGTCTCTAGTGAGCCGGAAGGGATGTACTTTGAAAATCTAATTTTGATTTATGATCTATGAACTGAACGATTTTTATTCTACAAGTTTGAAACAAAACAGGGAGGATGTTCTGCCACACTTGAAATACCATCTCAAGAATTTTCCTCCTCATTTATCGCTAAATTTGCATTTGAAAATTAGTTCCAAGACTCTTTATGTCTCACATTTTCTCATGAGTTCAATGTCCACTTTTTTCAGAAACGTCAACGCGATATACCATCTGCTTAGAGTTGAACATGAAATAGGGAGAATCAGGGTGGCGGAAGTATCTTTTGAGCTTGAAGGAAAATGACACATGACAGCAAAAGTTCCTTTAGTAGGAAAGTCTTAAATTTACTGGTGCGACAACTGAGGCGTTTCGATTAGAGTTCCATATAATAGTTTCACTGGGGAATCCAGCTTTCAGTAATCGTGCGAGTTTGTTCAAGACATCCCGTTTAATTAACTGCAATTACTGCATACCGAGACTTCTTGAGTCTGTATTTCCATTCAGTCCAGTGTCGTCCTCCCGTAAATGAAAATTTTAGGATTCTTTAAAAATATTTAGTCAGATTTGTTTTCATTTTATTTAAAAAATCTCATAAGGCCCAGTTAAAAGTTAAACCATCAAGCGGGGCAATTTCGGACATGTGGGGTAATTCGGACACATCTAATTTCCCTAAATGGATAGGATGAATTACTCAAAACTTTTCCGAGACATTGTTGTTTGAAATAATATTTCTCTCATTTTAATTGTTTATGTGCATTTGTTTTTCACAAATTGATTTTCTTCAGTATTTTTTTGTTAAAAAGACCTCAGAAAACGCTAAACGAAGCAATTTTATATACCCTTGTTCCCTTTTACATAACAAAAGACTCCTACTATCCCCATATCTGCATACCAATCCATGCATTCGCCGTCATAGCCTACAGCCCTCTGCA
>JAAAKG020187962.1:3022-25040 GCA_010014905.2 Druon quercuslanigerum | reverse complement strand
TCCTGTTATACTACATTTCTAAAAAAAATTTGGTTGATTCCTACTATACTACATTTCTACAAACATATAGTCCATTCCTGTTATACTACATTTCTAAAAAAATATAGTCGATTCCTACTATACCACTGCTTATGCCAACCCTATTGCCCAGCTAAGCTGATCAGAAAACAGATAATAAATTTATGGAGGCGAAAGGTCAGATCAATTATGGCTAAACGTGAAATGAGAAACAAATAAGTAGCAAATGATTAATCACGTGACGCTAAAGACCAATTTTCAACGACCCTCTTAGGAGTTGGAAGGTTGGGCATTTTCCAACCCTCCGTTTGCTATTCTTTCACAAAGTCAGAGACAAACATATACATATACATATATATGGAATATAAGGTGTAGACTCTAGAGATTGTGGATCCTTCTCTTCCGCATTTGTGAATCTCCTTTTTTCTATTTCTTGCTCTGTCTTATTTCTCTGCACCCCAGAGCCAACGAGGTCCTGAATTCCTGAGAAATCCGTCCGCGTCCCGAAAGGAAAAAGAAATGCCATCTCACGCTCCTGATGGATAGTCTAGGCTCCCCAGTTGGAAAATGCGCCGCTTCACCTGGACACTTCTACGAAGATCGATTTTGAATTAAGTCAATTCCAATTTACAGTCGCTCCTTCCGAGGGAAATGCAAACTTAGCCACGAACGCTGGGTAATTTTATTGAATCCCTCGTAATCGATTCCAGAAGACAGTTTAGACTTTAAAGTAAAAGGTATCAGGAAATACTGGATTCTGAAGGTAATTATAAATTATTGCCAATGCAAAAGTTTATGAGAGTTGAATCAGTGAAGCAGAACTTAAAGAAATTTTTATGAGATAAAAATCAAATTTAAAATCAAATTTAAAGCTCAATAATCAAAGTAATTTGAAGAAGTTTTGAAAATAAAACCAAGAATCCAACGATCAAACTTGGACAACCATCATAAAATTTTTTTATTGAAATTTAAAAAAAGATAAAGAAAATTACTTTTTTCTTCTGGAGAAGAAAAGACAATTATTTTCCTCCTTTGAGAAAAATAAATAGGAGGACAGAAAAATGAGAAGGCAATTAGCCACATCCTTTTCCTTCTCTGTTTTATTTCTGTTGTTTTTTCTATTTTTATTATTATCAAATCACTACTTTACCAATTTTTTCAGAAATTCTAAGCATCTTTTAAAATTATTCTAAATTTTTCCTAACATTTTTCTTAAAATTTTTTTTTAAATCCTGCCAAATTCAAAAAATTTCTTTAAAATCATCCTAAATATTTTGTAATAATTTTGTAAATCTTTATAAATTTTCTGAAATATTCTCTTTATCTCAATTTTTCGAAATAAAAAACGATTTTCAATTTTTCTATAAAATGTTTTTTATTCTTCTGAAGACTTTCAAAATTCTTAAAAAGCGTCTAAATTGTTCTACATCTGCTTAAATCTATATTTGGTTTTGAATTAGGCCATGGAATATTTGCATAGGAATCATTTCAAATTTTTAATCAATTTTATATTTTTTCGGAACTCCTACCTTCAAAGTTTAGTTTTTTTGCTTAGTTTTGAATATTTAAATTATAATTAATATTAATTAATTTTTAATTTTTACTTATTGAAAAATTTTAAGTTAAATAGTTTAAAAATGGAATGTTTTAGACTATAATTATATTTTTAATTAATTAAAAGCCTTTGATTATAAATATATTATTTTGAAGTTATTTTAAATTGAAAATAGTTTACAAACTTGCAAACGCGCTTTTATATTTGTTTAACTAATAAAACTTTCCGATTGAAACAGTTTAGGTTTAAACTAATAAAAAAATTATCAACGAAAAATATAAATTTTTGAACAAAAGATTAATTTTCTAATAAAAAGACGAATTTAAAACTAAATAATGTAAGTTTTTAACAAAAAATGGAAAAAATACATTTTCAGTTTAAAAAATTAATTTTTTAACAAATCAAAAAACGAATTTTCAACAAAATAGTTAAATTTTCCAATATAAAAGATAAATTTTTGACAAAAATGGAAGATCAATTTACAGTTTAATAAAATAGAAATTTATTTTCAATCCAAAATAATAATGAATTTTCAACTACAGTAATGAATTGAAATTAAAAAAAAAAATGAATTTTCTAACAAGAAAAATAATATTCTACAAAAAAATATTGAACTTTCCAAATAATTTCATCTAAAAGATTAATATTCTACCAAGAAAAGACAAACTTATAAGAAAATGGTGGAATTTTCAACTAAGGAAAACTTGTTTTTTTTTAAATTTGGAATAATTAACAAATTATTTCTAAACAAAAAAGAAACGATTTTTCAAACAAATAAATGAATTTTTGAACAACGAGAATAAATTTTCAACAAAAAAGAAGAAATTGAAAAAAATAGAACTTTCAAATAAAAAAAGATTAATTTCTCATAAAAAAGACAAACTTACAAGGAAATAGTTGAATTTTCAACTAAGAAAGATAAATTGTTCAACAAAAGTTGGAATATTTAAAAAAATTAATTCCTAACAAAAAGAAACGAACTTTCAACCAAACAAATGAATTTTTAAATAACGAGAATAAATTGTTCCGCAGAAAAGAAGAAATTGGAACAAAATACTACAACTTTTAACTAAAAGAAGATTAATTTTTAAACAAAAAAATTAAGCAAAATATTTAACTTTAAAACCAAAGAAATAAATTAGCCACCTCAATGAAAAAGTTTAATAATAAGAATAATTTTCTACCAAAAAGTTCAAATTTTCAATAAAATACGCGATTTTTGAAGGGAATAGTTGAATTTTCAACTAAGGAAGATAAATTTTCCAACAAAAGTTGGAATATTTAAGAAATTATTTATAAACAAAACAGAAAAGATTTTTCAAATAAATAAATGAATGTTTGAACGAGAATAAATTTTCAACAAAAAAGAAGAAATTGTAAGAAAATACTAGAACTCTCAACTAAAAAAGATTCATTTTCCAATAAAAAAGACAAAATCATAAGGAAATAGTTGAATTTTCAACTAATAAAGATAATTTTTTTAACAAAAGTCGTTATATTTAAAAAATTCAAAACAAAAAAGAAACGAATTTTTACCAAATAAATAAATTTTCTAACGAGAATAAATTTTTATCCAGAAAAGAAGATTAATTTAAAAAAAAAATAAGCCAAATATTTAACTTTAAAACCAAAGAAATGAATTGGCTACCTGAAAGAAAAAGTTTTCAATAATAAGAATAATTTTCTACCAAAAAAGTCGAATTTTCAACTAAGGAAGATAAATTTTTCAAAAAAAGTTGGAATAATCAAGAAAATATTTCTAAACAAAACAGAAAAGATTTTTCAAACAAATAACTGAATTTTTGAACGAGAATAAATTTTTAACAGAAAAGAAGAAATTGGAACAAAATTCTAAAACTTTTAACTGGAAGAAGATTAATTAAAAAAAAATATTTAACCTTAAAACTAAAGAAATGAATTTGCTACTTGAAGGATGAAGTTTCCAATAATAAAAATAATTTTTCACCAAGAATTTTCAACTAAGAAATATAAAGTTTTAATAAGAAAATAAAATAAATCGATTTGCAATAAAAAAAAATAATTTCCAAAGAACAAAATTAATTTTCAACAATATAAATAAATTTTGAACCAAACAGTTAAATTTCTAACTAAAAAGGACGACATTTTAAACAAACAATAGAAAATATAATTTTTAGTTAAAGAAAATTAGTTTTGAACCAAAAAGTACGAAAATTTAACAAAATAGTAACATTTTTCACAACAAAAAAATTAGCAAAATATTTAACTCTAAAATCAAAGAAATGAATTTGCTACCTGAAGGATAACGTTTTCAATAACAAAAATAATTTTCTACCAAAAAGTCGGATTTTCAATAAAATACGCGATTTTTGAAGGAAATAGTTGAATTTTTAAATAAGAAAAATACATTTTTACTAAGAAAATACAACAAATAGATTTAAAATGAAAAAAAATTATTTTCAAGGAAAAAAATTATTTTTCAAGGTAAAAATGAATTTTCAATGAAAAAAATTATTTTTCAAGGAAAAAATGAATTTTCAACAATATGAATGAGTTTTGATCCAAACAGTTAAATTTCTAACTAAAAAGGACGACATTTTGAACCAAATAGTACGAAAAATTTAACAAAATAGTAAAATTTTCCACAAAAACAAAAATTAATTTTTTATCAAGTGGTTCAACTTTTAACAAAGAAGTCGATTATTAGACAAGAAAAGTTCTTAAATAAATATATAGTAGTTAATATTTCAGGAAAACAAAATTATAATTTTGATCTAGAAACCGTAGAATTCATCAAAAAAAGGAAACTATAGACAAAAATAATTTATAAAGTTTCAATCAGGCGTTTTCATTTGTCTAAATAATAACACTTTCTAACTAAATAATTTAAATTTTTAACGTTTAAATCTGGAAAATCTAAGATTGTGAACTAATTCCAAAACGTTTTACAAAATCAAATATTATTTAATTATTAAATCTTAAAGTTCAGTTTAATTTTAAGAATCTTTCATTATAATATTCTTCTAAGTTTTTAAAACTGAATTTTTAAATTCTTCAAATTTAAATAAAAAATTTCAATTTAAGTACGCTAAAAATTAAAAATTTAAAATCTAATTTTTTTAAAGTAAAACATTTTTGAATCACACATTATAAACTAAACGATATCATAATTAAAAAGGATCACAGTTTAACTACATATTTTTTAAAAAATAGTCGAAATCAAAGAAACAGTTTTAAAGATTTCGATTTAGTTCCGAAATTATAAATCGACGTTATCGTTTTTACTGCTCTAATTAGAAAAAATAAACGATGAATTAAAAATTTTTCAAAATTATATCTTTAAAAGCAATTTTAGGATAGAAAAATTAAAAATTAAACAACTACATTTTTTTCTAACGAAAAACTTCTTAAATTAAAGGATTAATTATTTTTATTCAAAATAGTTTAAAATTAAATATAATAATATAATTAATAGTTTAAAATTCATTAGAGCTTCTAAACATCTTTTAAATTATTCCAATTTTTTAATTTTTTTTAATTCTTCCAAATTAAAAAATCTTCCTTAAAATCTTCCACATCCATTTTTGATAAATTTGTAAAACCTTCTAAAACTTTTTTAATATTCACTTAAAATTAATTTTTCAAAATAAAAGATCATTTTAAATTTTCATAGGAAGTGTTTTATATTCATCTGAACCCTTTCAAAATTCTTCAAATCAAAAAAATTCAAATAAATTTTTTTTTAATTGCGAGATTTTTTATTCTTGGGTGTCAGGAAGAGAGTATCGTGTTTTCGATGCTGTTCATGTCTGCTTAAGTATTTGTTTTTTTTTTTTATTATTTTTTTATTTCCTACTCAGTTTCGTTGATTTCAAACATTGTGATCTTTTTAAATTATAATACCATTCAGTTTATAATGTGTAATTAAAAAATGTATCACTCTACTAAATTTTCCATTTTAGATTTATAATTTTTGAGCTTACATTTTTAAATTAATTTAAACATTTTTTAATTTATTTTTAAAAACTTAAAAGAATTAGAGTTAAAAAGCGTTTAAACGCGAAGATTTGTGTTAAAAAACATTTTTAGTTTATCAAATGTGAACATGAATGAATTAATCATTCTTAACAAATTAAACTAAGCTTTAACATTTAAAAAGTAAATACTAATTAATTTTATAAGAAGATTCGGAATCAGTTCACAATTTTAGAATGTCCAGTCTTTAACGTTAAAAATTAAACTGTTTGAGTTGGAAAGTCTTATTATTTAAACAAATGGAAGCGCTCGATTGATACTTTGTAAATAATTTTTGTCTATTTTCCCTTTTTTGGATGAATTCTACGGTATTTAGACTAAAATTATAATATTTTTTTCCTAAAATATTAACTACTATTTGTTTTTTTAGAAACTTTCCAGTTAAATATTTTACTTATTGGTTGCAATGTGTACGACCTAATCAAAAATTAATTTTTGTTGTTGAATATTTTACTATTTTGTTAAAATGTCGTATTTCTCAGTTAAAAATTAATTTTCTGTAACTAAAAATTATCTATTCTGTTTTGGGGTCAAAATTTCGTCTTTTTTAGTTCAAAATTTAAGTATTTGGTACAAAATTCATTTATATTGTTAAAAATTCATTTTTTTTAAATTAATTTTTTAAATTAAAATCTAAATATTTTATTTTCTTATTAAAAATATATCTTCCTTAGTAGAAATTTCAACTATTTCCTTCAAAAATCGCGTGTTTTATTAACAATTCTATTTTTTTGGTAGAAAATTATTATTATTATTAAAAAATTTATCCTTCAGGTTACAAATTTATTTTTTGTTTTGTTTTAAATTTAAATATTTTGCTAAAAATTCAATTTTTGGTCTGGAAAAGTTTTTTTTTTAATTTATTCTTGTTGTTTAAAAATTCATTTATATGGTTGGAAATTCGCTTTTTTAAGAATTAATTTGTTAAATATTCCAATTTTTGTTTTAAATTTTATCTTCCTTAATTCAAAATTTAACGATTTCCTTCAAAATTTGACTTTTTTGGTAGAAAATTAATGTTTTTGATAAAATTATTATTTTGAAAAATCTTTTGTTTTATTTACTTGAAAAGTTATCTTTTACGGTGGGCATTTCTTGTATTTTGTTCAAAATTCTTGTTTGGTCGGAAATTATTCTTCTTGTTTGAAAATTCATTTTTTCGATTGGAAATTCATTTCTTTGGCTGAAAATTACTTTTTATTTTCGATTGAAAATTCATTTTTTTTATTTAACTCTGAATTGATCTTCCGTTTTTTGTACAAAATTTATCTTTGATTCTTCAGAATTGAACTATTTTGTTGAAAATTTGTTTCTTTTTTTATTTGAAAATTAATTGTTTAAACTGAATATATAGTTTTTCTATTTTTAGTTAAAAAATTGCATTGTTTTTTTCCTCTTCTTAGTAGAAGATTATTCTCGTGTTCAAAAATTTATCTTTTTCGTTGAAAATTTTTTTATTAGTTAAAAATTATTTTTTTTTCTTAAAAATTGATCTATTTTATTGAAAATTGTTTATTAGTTAAGGGTTCAACTATTTGTTTGATAACTCATTTTGTTTCACTTTAAGATTTATAAAGTATATAATAATTAATTTTATAAGATGATTCGAAATCATTTCACAATTTTCTTTTATTAAATTAAAAAATATTATTTCAGTCTAAGATATTCCAATTTTAAAAAATTCAATTTGAAATTTTTCAATTAAGAAAAAGAACAATTACCAAATATAGATTTTGGCAGATGTGTAACAATTAATTTAGAAGCTTTTTAAGAATTTTTTAAGGCTTTAGAAGAATACAAAACATTTTATAGAAAGATTGAAAATTATTTTTTATTTCAAAAAAATAATTTAAAGAGATTATTTTAAAAAAATTTAGAAAGATTTACAAAATTATTAAAAATGCGTTTGGAGAATTTTAAGGAAATTTTTTGAATTTGGCAGGTTTTAAGAAATATTTGTAGGAAAAATCTTACGAAAAATTTCGAATAATTTTAAAAGATGCTTAGCATTTCGAAAAAAAATTTTTTGATTTAATAATAATAAAAATAAAAAAGACGAAAGAAATAAAAAACAAAAGCAAATGGAAATTTTCGGTCATTTATGGTAATTTTACAGGTAAAAATGGTAAATTACCACAAACAACCCAAAAACTAATTTTTAACCTTTTTATAAATTTCAAGAAATTTATTAAATTTTTGGTAAATTATGGAGACATTACAGGTAATTAATGGTAACCTATCACAAACTGCCCAAAATTCAAATTAAAAACTTCGATATAATTCCGGTAATTTAGAAAAGTTTTCGATTAATAATCGTAATTTTACAGGAAAATATGGTAACTTATCATAAAATACCCAAAAAATCAATTTTCTTAAATTTGATAAATCTCCGGAAATCTCGTTTCTTAGTTGATACTTTAACTTTTCTTGAAAATATAATTTTTTCTTGTTAATAATAAACAATTTTTATTAAAACTATAATTTTGGGTAGAAAAATCTTATATTCTGTTTAAAAATTCTTATTCTTTAGTAGAAAATGAATCTTCTTGGAGAATTTTTCTTTTAAATTTAAATACATGTTTAAAAGTTAAAAAACGTTCTGAATTCAAACTTTAAATTAAAAATTAATCTTTTTAGTTTAAATTAAATTTTTTTATTTAATAATTAACATTTTTGGTTGAACCTTTAATTTTTTGTTTGAAAATGATTATTTTTTGGTTGAAAATTTAAATACTAGGTTGAAAGTTGAACTCCTTTTTTAAAATTAATTTTTTTGTTTTAAGTTTCATAATTGTTAAAAATTCATGTATTTTCTTGAAAGTTCGTATTTTGTTTTGTAGAAAATAAATCTTGCTGTGAAACTTTTTTTTTTGAAAATTCAACTATTTGGTTAAAGATTTAACTACTTTGTTAAAAATTTAATTTTTTCATTAAAAATTAAAATATTTTCCTACAATCCTCTTATGTGGTTCAAGCATCATTAATTTAGTTAAAAATTAATCTTGTTTGTTAAAAATTTATCTCCGGTTTAAAATTCAATTATTAAGTTGAAAATTCGTCCTTTAGTGTAGAAAATTAATTTTTTGTTTTTTTTTTAAATTAATTAATTATTTAAAAGTTGATTTGGTCTGTTAAGAAATCATTTTATTGTTTAATAATTCATAATTTTAGCTGTAAATACATCTGATTGATGATTTAACTTTTTCTTGAAAATGGAATTTTTTTCTATGGTAATAATTAATTTTTTTTTGAAAATTTAACTTTATGGTAATTAATCTTCTTGGAAAATTTCTACTTTAAATTTAAAAACATGGTTTAAAGTTTAATTACGTTATGGATTAAAACTTTTAATTAAAAAATAAAACTTTTTATTCGAATTAATTTTTTTGGTTACTAATTAATATTTGAGGTCGAAAATCTAAATTTTTGGATTTAAAATTACCTTTTTTTTATTGAAAATTTAACAACTAAGTTAAAAGTTGAACTGCTTTGTTAAAAATTAATTTTTTGTTTAAAGTTTCATTATTTTAATTGACAATTTATCTCAGTTAGTTGCAAATTTAACTATTATGTTAAAAATTCATGTATTTTGTTGACAATTGGTTTTTTTTGTAGAAAATTGATCTTCCTGGGAATTGTTTTTTGAAAATTAAACTACTTTGTTGAAAGTTAAACTATGTTGTTAAAAATTAATTTTTTTTTGAAATTCATAATTTTAGTTAACAATTGATCTCCTTTGTACTTTGTATTTCTCGTTGAAAATTCAAATAACTGATTCAAAATAAAATTATTTTTGTACAAATTCAACTATTTGGAATAAAATTTAACTATTCTGTAGAAAATTACACTTTTTGTTAAAAAATTCTATTTTTGGGTTTAAAATTCCACTGTTTTGTGGAACATTAAACATTTTCCTTCCAAAATGCAACATCAATATTGAAATTTCATTTTTTAAGTAAATTCGGTTAAAAATAATATTTTTTAACGAAATATCATATTTTTCGTTGAAAATTCAAATATTCGATTCAAAATTGAATTATTTTTGTACAAATTTAACTATTTGGAAGAAAATTAAACTATTCTGTAGAAAATTACACTTTTCGTTAAAAAATTATATTTTTAGGTTAAAAAATTCAACTGTTTTGTAGATAATTGCAACAGTAATTACAATTACTGATTTTGAAGGAAAAGTCAGATAATTCTAAATATTAAGTAAATGTTCTTTTTCTTTATTGAAAAATGTAAAATTAAATGGTTTAAAAATGGAATCTTTAGACTAAAATTATATTTTTTATTTAATAAAAGCCTTTGATTATAAATATATTATTTTGAAGTTATTTTAAAATTGAAAAAAGTTTATAAACCTTTAAAATTGCGTCAAGATTTGTTTAACTAATAAGACTTTTCTATTGAAACAGTTTAGGTTTCAACTAATAAAAAAATTATCAACGAAAAATATAAATTTTTGAACAAAAGATTAATTTTCTAATAAAAAGACGAATTTAAAACTAAATAATGTAAGTTTTCAACTAAAAATAAAAAAATACATTTTCAGTTTGAAAAATTAATTTTTAAACAAAAAAAAACAAATTTTTAACAATATAGTTAAATTTTGCGTCATAAAAGATTAATTTTTTTTTTTAAAGTGGAAGAGCAATTAACAGTAAAAAAAATGCAATCGAAAATAAAAATTAATTTTAAACTAAAGAAATGAATTAAAATTTAAAAAAAATGAATTTTCAAAGAAAAAAAATAATACGCGTGTTTTGAAGGGAATAATTAAATTTTCAACTAAGGAAGATAAATTTTTCAATAGAAGTTGGAATATTTAAAAAAGTAATTCTTATAAAAAAAATGAATTTTCAACTAAATAAATAAATTTTGAACAACGATAATAAATTTGCACCCAGAAAAGAAGAAATTGGAACAAAGTACTAGAACTTTCAACTAAAAGAAAATTAATTTTCCACAAAAAAAAAAAATTTAGCAAAATATTTAACTTTAAAACCAAAGAAATGAATTTTCTACCTGAAGGATAAAGTTTTCAATAATAAGAATAATTTTATACAAAAAAAAGTAGAATTTTCAATAAAATACGCGATTTTTGAAGGGAATAGTTATATTTTTTGGGTTAAAAATTAAACTGTTTTTTAGAATTTTTTTTATCATTTTGCATGAAAACCAACAATTCAGTTGTAAAATTATATTTTTTCATAAAATATCATATTTTTCGTTGAAAATTCAAATATTAGATTCAAAATAAAATTATTTTTGTACAAATTCAAATATTAAGAAAAAAATTGAAATATTCTGTAGAAAATTACACTTTTCGTTAAAAAATTATATTTTTGGGTTGAAAATTAAACTGTTTTGTGGATAATTCCAACTTTAGTTTTCAAAATTCAACAGCTCTATTAATAATTTTTTTTTGGTAAAAGAATAATTATAGTTTAGGTTGAAAATTTTTTTTGAGGTTGAAAATTAAACTGTTTTTTAGAATTTTTTTATCATATTCAATGAAAACCAACAATTTAGTTGAAAATTATATTTTTTGACGGAATATCATATTTTTCTTTGAAAATTCAAATATTTGATTCAAAATAAAATTATTTTTGTACAAATTCAATTATTAAGAAAAAAATTGAAATATTCTGTAGAAAATTACAATTTTTGTTAAAAAATTAAATTTTTGGGTTTAAAATTCGCCTGTTTTGTAGATAATTCCAACTTTATTTTTCAAAATTTAACAGCTCTGTTAAAAATTTATGTTGTTTTGGTTGAAGATTTGTAGTTTAAGGTGAAAATTTATTTTTCGGGTTAAAAACTAAACTGTTTTTTAGAAATTTTTTTTATTATTTTGCATGAAAACCAACAATTTAGTTGAAAATTATATTTTTTGACGAAATATCATATTTTTCGTTGAAAGCTAAAATATTCGATTTAAAATTAAATTACTTTTTTACAACTTTAACTATTTGGAAGAAAATTGAACTTTGAACTATTCTGTAGAAAATTACACTTTTCGTTAAAAAATTATATTTTAGGGTTGAAAATTTAACTTTTTTGTAGATAATTCCAACTTTATTTTTTTAAATTCAACAGCTCTGTTTTTTAGAAAAAAATTATCATTTTGCATGAAAACCAACAATTCTGTTGAAAATTATATTTTTTGACGAAATATCATATTTTTCGTTGAAAATTCAAATATTTTATTCAAAATAAAACTATTTTTGTACAAATTCAAATATTAAGAAACAAAATTGAACTATTATGTAGAAAATTACACTTTTTGTTAAAAAATTATAATTTGGTTTTAAAATGAGCCTGTTTGGTAGATAATTCCAACTTTATTTTTCAAAATTCAACAGCTCTGTTGAAAATTCATGTTGTTTTGGTTAAAGATTTGTAGTTTAAGTTGAAAATTTTTTTTTGGTTTAAAATATAAACTGTTTTTAAGAAAAAATTTTATTATTTTGCATAAGACCAACAATTCAGTTGAAAATTATATTTTTTGACGAAATATCATATTTTTCGTTAAAAAATTCAAATATTTGATTCAAAATAAAATTATTTTTGTACAAATTTAAATATTAAGAAAAAAAATTGAACTATTCTGTAGAAAATTACAATTTTCGTTAAAAAATGATATTTTTGGGTAGAAAATTCAAATTTTTTGTGTATAATTCCAACTTTATTTTTCAAAATTCAACAGCTCTGTTTTTTAGAAAAAAATGGATTATTTTGCATGAAAACCAACAATTCTGTTGAAAATTATATTTGTTGAAGAAATATCATATTTTTCGTTAAAAAATTCAAATATTTGATTCAAAATAAAAATAATTTTTGTAAAAATTCAAATATTAAGAAAAAAAATTAAACTATTCTGTAGAAAATTACACTTTTCGTTAAAAATTATATTTTTGGGTTTAAAATTCGCCTGTTTGGTAGATAATTCCAACTTTATTTTTCAAAATTCAACAGCTCTGTTGAAAATTTGTTGTTTTGGTTGAAGATTTGTAGTTTAAGTTGAAAATTTATTTTTTGGGTTAAAAACTAAACTGTTGTTTAGAACATTTTTTTATCATTTTGCATGAAAATCAACAATTTAGTTGAAAATTATATTTTTTGACGAAATATCATATTTTTCGTTGAAAGCTAAAATATTCGATTTAAAATTAAATTACTTTCTCACAAATTTAACTATTTAGAAGAAAATTAAACTATTCTGTAGAAAATTACACTTTTCGTTAAAAAATTATATTTTTGGGTTGGAAATTTAACTTTTTTGTAGATAATTCCAACTTTATTTTTCAAAATTCAACAGCTCTGTTTTTTAGAAAAAAATGTATCATTTTGCCTGAAAACCAACAATTCTGTTGAAAATTATATTTTTTAATAAAATATCATATTTTTTGTTAAAGAATTCAAATATTTAATTCAAAATAAAATTATTTTTGTACAAATTCAAAGATTAAGAACAAAAATTGAACTATTCTGTAGAAAATTACACTTTTCGTTAAAAAATTATGTTTTTGGGTTTAAAATTCTCCTGTTTGGTAGATAATTCCAACTTTATTTTTCAAAATTGAACAGCTCTGTTGAAAATTTGTTGTTTTGGTTGAAGATTTGTAGTTTAAGTTAAAAATTTATTTTTTGGGTTAAAAACTAAACTGTTGTTTAGAACATTTTTTTATCATTTTGCATGAAAATCAACAATTTAGTTGAAAATCATATTTTTGACAAATATCATATTTTTCGTTCAAAGCTAAAATATTCGATTTAAAATTAAATTACTTTCTTACAAATTTAACTATTTAGAAGAAAATTGAACTATTCTGTAGAAAATTACACTTTCCGTTAAAAAATTATATTTTTGGGTTGAAAATTTAACTTTTTTGTAGATAATTCCAATTTTATTTTTCAAAATTCAACAGCTCTGTTTTTTATTAAAAAATTGATCATTTTGCATGAAAAAACCAACTATTCTGTTGAAAATTATATTTGTTGACGAAATATCATATTTTTCGTTAAAAAATTCAAATATTTGATTTAAAATAAAATTATTTTAGTACAAATTCAAATATTAAGAAAAAAATTGAACTATTCTACAGAAAATTACACTTTTCGTTAAAAAAATTATATTTTTGGGTTGCAAATTAAACTTTTTTGTAGATAATTCCAACTTTATTTTTCAAAATTCAACAGCTCTGTTGAAAATTTACGTTGTTTTGGTTGAAGATATGTAGTTTAAGTTGAAAATTTATTTTTTAAGATAAAATTTAAACTGTTGTTTAGAAAATTTTTTTATTATTTTGTATGAAAATCAACAATTGAGCTGAAAATTATATTTTTTGACGGAATATATTTTTCGTTGAAAATTCAAATATTTTCTTCAAAATAATATTATTTTTGTACAAATTCAACTATTTGAAAGAAAATTCAACTATTCTGTAAAAAAAACTACACTTTTCGTTAAAAAATTATATTTTTGGGTTGAAAATTCAACTGTTTTTTAGATAATTCCAACTTTTGTCTTCAAAATTCAACAGCTCTGTTGAAAATTTATGTTGTTTTGGTTAAAGATTTGTAGTTTAAGTCGAAAACTTATTTTTTCGAAGTAAAAATTAAACTATTTTTTCGGGTTAAAAGTGAAAATATTTTTTCAAAAATAAAATTATCATTTTGGCTTGAAAACCAACAATTCAGTTAAAAATTATATTTTTTTATGAAATATTATATTTTTTAATGGACATTCAAATATTTGGTTCCAATTGAAATTATTTTTATAAAAATTTAATCGTTTGGAAGTAAAATTGACTATTTTATTAAAAATTCATTTTATTGTTAGAAATTAATTTTGTTTTTCAAAATTCATAACTTTAGTTAACAATTGATTTTCTGCATTAAAAATTTATATCTTTGGTTTAAAATCCAACTATTTGGTTGAAAATTTGTCGCATTGACAGAAAATTAAATCTGTTCAATATTTTTTTTCTGAAAATTTAAATTCTCACTAAAAACTTGAACTTTGTTAACATTATTATTATTTTGGTTTACGAGTCGTCATTTTATTTAAAAAATCCTCTTTATTGTTAAAAATTTACCTATTTTGTTGAAAATTAATGTTTTTATTTCAAAATTAATTTTCCTAATTGAAAAATTCACTTTTCTCTAATTTTTCAGTCGCTGAATCCGCATTATTGAAATCAGTGAAAAATGTCTTCGAATGAATCACTTTTGACTGATTAAAATTTATTTTTTACCCCCAGCAAAAAAAAATTTAATTTCGTACACAGAAGAGTATGAAAGTTAATCTTCTGCTATCGATTATAATACTTTCAAGGTTTAGAAACTGGTTTATTGATCGAAAATAAAAACTTAAACGCAATTATTACTGGTTTTGAAATAAGAAGGTCAATGGCACGTAACTGAACGACTGTCTTCAATTTTTTTTTTGAGTGGTTTAACTTGATTAATAGATTTTTACACGTAAGCATTTTATGGCCAAGGAAGATCTGATACTGAAATTTTGGTCTCTATGATTGGCCTCATCTAAAGAATTTTATATAGGTCCGTCTTAGGAAGATTTCTGTTTAGGCAGCGACTCTCTGATTGTGGATGATTCATCATGATAAAAGACGTTTCAGATAAAAACATTTTGAATATTTCTTCAGAAAATATTTTGAACGATTTGTTCTCGTCAAGAAACGGAAATTAATCGAAGTTAACTCAAAGTTGCGGTAATGATAGATGTCAGCATTTGAGTGGTCCCATCAGGTCAATCCTCAGACTATTATTCGAGACACAAATTCTTGATAAGTCTATCAATATTTCTTAGGATTCATCTTCCTCCGTTAAAAATTCAACTACCAGGTTTAAATTTAAACTACTTTTCTAAAAAATTATTTTTTTTTAAATTGAAGATTCATTATTTAGATTCAAAGATGAACTGTTTTTTAGAAAAATTTATTTGATTTTGGGTTTGTGCTTTACAAGATACGTTAAAAATTTACATTTTTGGATTAAAAATTAAAATGTTTTTTATCAAAATTTCATCTTTTTGGCTCGCAAATTCAACAATTTGGTTGCAAATGATCTTTTCTGATAAAATTTTCGTTGATAAATCAAACATTTGGTTAACAATAAATCTATTTTTAAGAAAACTAAAACACTTGGAGTTTTGTGGAAAATTAGCTTTTTTCCTTATAAAATTCAAGAGCAATGTTGAAATTTCATTTTTTTTGGGGTGAAAATGGATAATTTAATTTGACAATTAATATTTTCTGGTTAAAAAATTAAATGGTGAAAAATAATATTTTTTTATGAAATATCGTATTTTTAGATTAAAATTCAAATATTTGGTTTAAATTAAAATTATTCTTGTATAAATTAAACTATTTGGAACAAAATTGAACTATTCTGTAGAAAATTACAATTTTCGTTGAAAAATTATATTTTTGGGTTGAAAACTCAATTGTTGTGTAGATAATTCAACCTTTAATTTTCAAAATTCAACAGCTCTGTTGAAATTTGTTTTTGTTTTAGTTGAAGATTCATAGTTTAAGTTAAAAATTTATTTTTTCGGACTAAAAGTTAAAGTGTTGAAAAAAAATCATTTTGGCATGAAAACCAAAAATTCAGTTGAAAATTATATTTTTTATAAAATATCATTATTTTGGTTGGACATTTAAATAGTTGGTTTAAATTCAAATTATTTTTATAAAAATTTAATTGTTTGTACCTAAAATTGACTGTTTTATTTAAAATTTATTTTATTTTGTTCAAAGCTTCATCATTTCAGTAAAAAATTAAACTGTTTTTTTAGAAAAAATTCATCTTTTTGGCTTGAAAATTCAACTATTTAGTTGCAAATGTTCTTTTCTGATTAAATATCGTATTTTTCGTTGATAAATAAAACATTTGGTTTAAAATAAAACTGTTTTGAAGAAAATTAATATTTCGCAGAAAATAAGACCATTTTTTGAAAAATTATATTTTTGGATTGAAAATTCGACTCTTGTAAATAACTCTCAATTTCCTTTTCAAAATTCAAAATTAAAAAAAAAATTAATTGGGTCTTCGTTGAAGCTATATAATATAAGTTAAAAATCTATATTTTCAGATAAAAAATTAAAATGTTTTTAAAAACTTTCATCTTTTTATCCTTGTTAAAAATTTATTTAAAATTCAACAATATTTTAGAGAACTTTATTGCAAAGAATTGTGTAAAAAATTAGCTTTTTTGTTAGAAAATTATATTTTTAGGTTTAAAATTCAACTGCTTTATAGATAATTATACTTTTCTTTTATACTTTTCTCTTTATACTTTCTTTTCAAAATTCAACAACTTTGTTTAATATAATATTATTTAGATTCAGAGATTTATAGTTTAAGTTGAAAAATAAACTGCAATGTAGAAAAATTAAATTTTATAAAAAATTCTATTTTTGGCTCTAAAATTCCACTGTTTCGTAGAAAATAGGACCTTTTTTTGAAAAATTATATTTCTGGGTTGAAAATTCAACTGTTTTTAAAAAAATGTCATCTTTTTAGCTTTCTTAAAAATTTATTTAAAATTCAACAATATTGTTGAGAATTTCAAATTTTAAGGAACTTGGACATTTTTGGTAAAAAATTAAAATATTTAGTTCAAAAACAAAACTTTTTTTGTAAAAATGTCACTATTTGGAAAAAATGTAACTATTCTGTAGAAAATAAGCCTTTTTTTGAAATATTATATTTATGGGTTTGAAATTTAACTCTTGTAAATACCTTGCATCTTCCTTTTCAAAATTCAAGACTTTTCCTAAAAAATTTATTTGGTTTTGGTTTAAGCTTTATAATATATTTTAAAAATCTATATTTTCAGATTAAAAATTGAAGTGTTTTTATAAAAAAAAAATCGTCTCTTTGGCTCGCAAATTCAACAATTTGTATACAAATGATATTTTCTGATAAAATATCATATTTTTCGTTCATAAATCAAAAATTTGGTAAAAAAAAAACTATTTTGAAGAAAATTAAAATATGTGGAGAAAAATTGTAAATAATTCGCAGAAGAAGACAATTTTCGGTTAAAAATAATTTCACTGTTTTGTGGAAAATTAGCATTTTTTCTTGCAAAATGAAACAGAAATGTTGAACTTTCATTTTTTTCGGTAAAAATTCATAATTTAATTTGACAATAAATATTTTATCGTCAAAAAATAAAACGTGTAAATTGAAATACTTTATTTAAAATAATATTATTATTCTAGTATAAATTGAACTATTTGGAAGGAAAGTGAACTATTTTGTAGAAAATTACACTTTTCGTTAAAAAATTATATTCTTGGATTGAAAATTTAATTGTTTTGTAGATAATTCGGCCTTTATTTTTTCAAAATTCAACAGCTATTTATCATTTTGGCATGAAAAGCAACAATTCAGTTAAAAATTAAATTTTTTGATGAAAATCATATTTTTTGTTCGAATTTCAAATATTTGGTTCAAATTGAAATTATTTGTATAAAAATTTAATTGCTTGGAATTTAAATTGACGACTTAATTGAAAATTGAACTTATTTTTATAAAAAATTCATCTTTTTGGTTTGATAATTCAACAATTTGGTTGAAAATTATCTTTTCTGACAAAATATATTTTTAGTTAAAAAATGAAACATATTTTTGAAAATAAAACTATTTGGAAGAAAATTGAATATACGGAAAAAATGTAACTATTTGGCAGAAAATGAGACCTTTTTTGAAAAATTATATTTTTGCGTTGAAAATTCAACTCTTGTAAATAACTCGCATTTTCATTTACAAAATTCAAGGCTTTTATTAAAAAGTTATTTGGTTTTGGTTAATGCTTTATAATATAAGATAAAAATCTACATATTCGGATTAAAAATTAAAATGTTTTTAATAAAAATTCATCTTTTGGCTTCAAAATTGATTTGAAAATGATTTTTTAAAGAAATATAATATTTTTTGTTGGTGATTCAAAAATTTAATTCAAGCTTAAGTTATTTTTTTAAGAGTTTAACTATACAGATAGAAAATAGCCTATTCAATTGAAATTTAATTTTTTTTTAAAGTTGAAAATTCCTATTTTCGGGTTGAAAATTAAACTATTTTTTAGAAAACTTTCATTGAAATATTTGGTACACAATAAAACGTTTTTGATACAATTTAAAAACATCAATTATTTAGAGAAAAAATAGGATATTTGGAAAATTATTGAACTATTTTGCAAAAAATTAGACATTTCTTGAAAAACCATGTCTTTTCCTTATGAAAATTCAACAACTTTTTTAAAAACTTGTTTAAAAGTCAACAATATTTAAAGAATTTTATTTTTTTATGAACTTTTATATTTTTGGCCAAAAATTCAAAATTTTGTTCAAAATTAATTTTTGATGGTAAAAATTTAACTATTCGAAAGAAATTTGGACTATTCTATAAACAATTCGTTTTTTCTGCAAAATTATATTTTTAGGTTGAATATTCAAATGTTTTATAGATAATTTAGATAATTAGCCTTTTTCTTTTCAAAATTCAAAATACTTTGTTTAAATTTTCATTTATTTTGGTTAATGATTGATAGTTAAAGTTAAAAAATGAAGTGTAATGTAGAAAAATTTAAGTTTTTCTTGAAAATTTAAAAGTTTGGTCAGAAATTATCTTTTCTGATGAAACATCATATTTTTTCTTAATTTGTTGTTCAACTACTATTTAGAGAAAAATAAAGATATTTGGAAGAATATTTAACTATTTTGCAGAAAATTAGACTCTTTGTTAAAAACTTGTTTAAAATTCAACAATATTTAGAGAATTTTAGTTTTTGATGAGCTTTCATATTTCTGGTCAAAAATTCAAAATTTAGTTCAAAATGAAAGTTTTTTTTTGTAAAAATCTAACTATTTGAAAGAAATTTGGACTGTTCTATAGAAAATTAGTTTTTTGCTGAAAAATTATATTTTTAGGTTGGAAATTCAACTGCTTTATATAATTAGCCTTTTTCTTCTCAAACTTCAACAACTTTGTTTAATCTAATTTTATTTTGTTTACAGATTTATAGTTTAAGTTGAAAAATAAACTGTAATGTGGTACAGTTTAAATTTAAAAGAAAATTATATTTTTGGGTTGAAAATTCCACTGTTATGTGGAAAATTAGCATTTTTCCTTGCAAAATGCAACAGGAATGATAAAATTTAATTTTTTTTTGGTTGAAAATTCATAATTTAATTTAACAATTAATATTTCATGTTTAAAAAATAAAATGTGTATTTTTTAAAATTTTATCTTCTTTTTGCTGGAAAATTCCACAATTTGGTTAAAAATGATATTTTTTAAATGAAATATCATATTTTTCGTTGTAAGTTCAAATACTATTTTTTATTATTATTTAAAATAAAATTATTATAGCATAAATTATACTATTTGGAAGGAAAATTAACTATTTTGTAGAAAATTACACTTTTCGTTAAAAAATTATATTCTTGGGTTCAAAAATTTAACTGTTTTCTAGATAATTCGACCTTTATTTTTCAAAATTCAACAGCTCTGTTGAATATTTATTTTGTTTTGGTTAAAGGTTCATAGTTTAAGTTGAAATTTTTTTGGGGGTTAAAAATTAAAATGTTTTTTAGAAAAAAGTTATCGTTTTGGCATGAAAACCAACAAGTCAGTTAAAAATTATATTTTTTGATGAAATATCATATTTTTTCTCCCACATTCTAATAATTGATTCAAATTAAAATTATTTTTATAAAAATTAATTTGCTTGAAATTTTAATTGACTGCTTTGTTAAAAATTTAACTGATTTTTAGAAAAACGCCATCTTTTTGGTTTCAAGATAAACAATTTGGTTGAAAATGATCTTTTATGACGAACTATATTTTTGGTTAATTTGGAAAATCCATATTTTCGGGGTAAAAATTCAACTGGCTTGAAAATTTTAAAATTTAGTTTAAAATTATATTTTGTTCATAAAATATCACATTTTTTGTTTAAAATTTGAATATTCGGTTCAAAATTAAACTTTTTTTGTAAAAATGTAACTATTAAGAAGAAAGTTAAGACATTTGAAAGAAACTGTAACTTTTTGGTAAAAGATTGTACTATTTAGTAGAAAAGTACCTTTTTTATTGAAAAATTATAAATTTAAAAAAAAAATTCAACCGTTTTGTGGATAATTTGCCTTTCTTTCTCAAAATTCATCTGGTTTTGATCAGAGTCTTTTTAATGAAAAATTATATTTTTGGGTTGAAAATTCTACAGTTTTCTAGATAATTCGCCCTTTCCTTATCAAAATTCAACAACTTTGTTCAAAATTCATTTTTTTTTTTGGTTGAAGGTTCATAATTTATGTTACAAATTCATATTTTATGCTTAAAAATTGAACTATTTTTACACAAGAAAATTCTAAAAATCAACCTTATTTTGTAGAAATGTAGAGGAGCAGTAATAGCAAAGTAGAGTAAAATTATAGTAGAGTAGCAGTAGAGTAGCAGCATATTACAGTAGAAGCAAAATAAAGTAGCAGTAGATTAGAGTAAAAGTACAGTAGATTATCAGTGTAGTAGAATTAAAGTAGTAGCAGAGTAGAGCAGTAGTAGAGTAGCAGTAGCTGCAAAGTATAGTAGCAGTAGAGTAGCAGTAGAGGAGCAGGAGAGTAGAGTAGCAGTAGAGGAGCTGTAGAGTAGAGTAGCAGCAAAGTATAGTAGCAGTACAGTATCAATAGAAGTAGAGTAGCAGTAGAGCAGAAGTACAGTAGAGTTGTTGTAGAGTAGCGGCAGAGTATAGTAGAAGTAGAGAGCAGTAGCAGCCTAGTAGAGTAACAGTAGAGTAGAGTAGCAGTAGAGTAGGATCATAATAAAGTAGCAGCAGAATAAAGGCTTTTGAGTAGAGTAACAGTAGATTAGAGTAGCAGTAGCAGCAAAGTAGAGTAAAAGTATAGTAGAGTAGCAGCATATTAGAGTAGCAGCAGAATAAAGTAGCAGTAAAGTAGAGTAAAAGTACAGTAGATCAGCAGTGGAGTAGAATTTAAGTAGCAGCAGAGTAGATCAGCAATAGAGGAGCAGTAGCTGCAGAGTATAGTAGCAGTAGAGGAGCAGTAGAGTAGAGTAGCAGCAAAGTATAGTAGCAGTACAGTATCAGTAGAAGTAGAGTAGCAGTAGAGCAGAAGTAGAGCAGAGTTGTTGTAGAGTAGCGGCAGAGTATAGTAGAAGTAGAGAGCAGTAGCAGCCTAGTAGAGTAACAGTATAGTAGAGTAGCAGTAGTGTAGGATCATAATAAAGTAGCAGCAGAATAAAGGCTTTTGAGTAGAGTAACAGTAGATTATAGTAGCAGTAGCAGCAAAGTAGAGTTAAAGTATAGTAGAGTAGCAGCATATTAGAGTAGCAGCAGAATAAAGTAGCAGTAAAGTAGAGTAAAAGTACAGTAGA
>JAAAKG020187951.1:0-25040 GCA_010014905.2 Druon quercuslanigerum | reverse complement strand
CGGGTCAAAATACATAAGATTAACTAGTTTTTACCTTTTGCCTTTTGAATGCATACGGGAACATACCCAGCTCCCGGACTAGTACGCTTATTATGCTTACGTTTGTAGCTTAATAGCAAGGAAATTAATTAACTAAACAAATTCTGATTATTGGAAATGAAAGATTAACTTAAAAACTATCGGTTAACGTCAGAAAATAAAAATAGATTTTTCCGCATTGAGTGCCCTTCTTCGCGAACGGTGTTCCTTCTCTCGCCGATATAATTTTATAAGACCCTGTTTCATTCGGCCATGCAAACTCTTTCCTTATTTCTATCTTTACTGTAATTTTAATCCTTTTTGTTTCCAATTTTGACGTGTTTTTAAACACTTTTTCATTGCACATTGTTATTATGCCTTTGAAAGATTCAATTTATTTTTTTATTATTTAAGGGATAAATCTTGATCGCTTTAAATTTATAATTGTCAAAAAATTCAAAAAATTTTAATTTTTGTTTAATTAATTTTGAACCCTTTTAAGCATAAGTAATCCTATTTCAATTCTTCTAAATTTTTAAGGTTCTAATCTTAAAATATTGAATTTCTAAGGTTTTAGCAAGGCCCTGTTTTCTAAATTTGTATTCTGGAATCATTCAAGTTTGTGATTTTTTCATTTAAAATAAAATTGTTTACTTTGCAAAGCTTTTGATTTAGAAATTATACAATTTAAATTATATTCCTTATTAAATTGTCAGAAATCGGTTCTCGGTTCTGTAGAACCATTTTTCGAATCCTTGCGCTGGTTAGGATTTTTCCTTTTGTTTGCAGGCACCAGATCAGGGCAAACTTCTTTTTTATTGAACGCATTTCGATATCATCATTTTAATAATTTTTACTTAAAACCACTAAAACTATTGCTTTCACAAACTGTGGTGATGGAGGTTAGAAAAAACAGAGTATCTTATAATTCATTGGCTTTAGATAATCGTTATATTCAGACAAATTAATTTGTTTAAGCTGGAAATTTTCCCTAAATATGAAATGAAACATTTTTTAAAAATACAAATCATATTTGATTTGAGCGATCATTTTGAGCAATCCAATTTGAGCTGGCGACATTTTTAATAACTCGTTTGTCACTCACATTATTATTCTTTGATTATTAAACTCTTGAGGTGGGTGACACCCTCTTTGTACCTCACATTAAAAGTGTGCTATTTACAAAAAGGGTATTATAATCTTTTAAATAATCAGTAAAAAAATGTACTTGATTTTCTCAAGACGGAATAAGATTCAAATATTATTTTACATAATAAATCATCTGATCTAAATTTTTCCGTAAATCTGTTACAATACTTTAAGATCACGTAAAATGTCATTAAATATATCTTTAAAATCTATTTAAATCCTTTAAAAATCTTATAATAAAATGATATAGATCTTCTGTAATCTTTAAAACCGTATGAAATTCTTTGAAATTTTTTACAAAAAGTTCAAAAACTACTTGATATTGTTAGGGGGTAAACGATTTTATCATAAATGTTTTATTTAAATTAAAAATTCCGCTACTAATATTTTGATTGAAAATTCAATTTAATTGGTTTGCAAATACGTTGTTTTAAATTTACCTTCTCAGGGTAATAATTTAACTATCTTCTGATAAATTCTTCTGTTTATAATCCTCAACGAAAGGTATGTCATGACCGTTTTATATTTATGATATCATAATTTTTGACATCAAATTAAAAAAATTAAGGGTGCTCACTCTTTTAGAGTAGAGGAAACAAATCATTAATGCTTCGATAAATAAATATTTTATTATATGACTTAGTATACTGAATATTTCAGTGCTCCATCAGAGTAAACATAGATACAAGCATTGGTTAGCTCTCTTGTAGATGAGATAACAGACAGGCGTCAAGGTTTCTCTTCTCAGTTATCTTATCAGTTTATATTTTTCATTATTATCATTATAATTATTGCTTTATTATTTTAATATTTTCTGATGAAAATTTCTTCTGAAAAAGAAAAGTAAAAAATCTTTCTTCCTTCTGAAAAAAATAAAAAAGTGAAAATATTAAATGAAAAAGCAAGTAACCACATCTCCTTTCTTATAAAATAATCTCTTATAGAGATTTCCTCCTGTCTAAAGCAACTAAATTATAATTTAAGAAATTTAAGTGAAATTTACATCAGATTAAAAATCCTGTATAACGTCAAATAAACAAAGTTAATGTTAATTATAATAATAATCAAGTTAATTTGGACAACCACCATAAAATGTTCTCTTTGCAATCTGAAAAAAAACAAAAAACTTTTTTCTTCTACATTGCTTTCAAAAAGCAAAGTTTTCCCTCTCTTAATTTTATGCATATCTTACGTTTATTATTATTACGATTATTTATAAAAATCAGTCGAAAATATGAACAATGTATAAAAAACTCAATTCTTTCATGTTTCTCCTGATACATGTTCTGCCGGAAGAAAGCTCAAATAAAAATAAACGTAAATATTACGGACTTTGTGTAGTAGATCGAAATACATAATTTCACGGACATCCTACAGATTTAAATTTTTTGATAAAAAACCATAATATATTTAAGAAAAATATATCTTAGTTCATCTCTTTTCTACCGAATTTATTATACACATGCTTCAGATGAAAGATTGGATAACTTTTGCGTACATGACATTTCTTTTGTTTTATTTCGGTGATATATTTAACTGCACAGCTTATCATGTTTATTTTTATTCTAGAATGACTGACATTTTTTCATATATTCGACGAAGAATCCCACTATACTCCAGTATTGCAGAAACGTCACCATGGGATGTACTGGTAAATACGTATTTCCTGATCGCAATCAAAATGGTTTATTCGTAGGAGTAACGTATCTGCGGAATTCGAAACGTCGGTTCTGATTTGAGTGGGGAATGAGACGAATATATTTATGTTTTGCAATTGAATATCCAACAGCTTAATGAGAGGGACGCCTGACCCGAGATGACCTGCGCTTAGCACGAAGAGGAAACTCATGAGAAGATATCCGGCCTGGTGAATGTTCCTTGGCAGAAGAAGAACCAGGATTAGTTTCCTTATTGAAATTCTGTTGCGGCTGTAGTGAATCGTATTTTGTAAAAGCTTTAATGAAACCGTGTGGTAAGGTATGGCTACTTTTACCTACTGGACAGTCCTTTATTTCTTTGGGCGTCATCTTTTTAACTTCGCCGCTTATCATATTTATTTTTATTCGCTTATAGTGTTTATCTACCAGATATATTCCACGAAGAGTATCACTAGAATCCAGTATTGCAAAAGCATCACCATTAGATGTCGACAATACGAAATATTCTTGGTTCGGATCAAAGAAATAGCTAACATCTTCTATTTTCATTCGAATTTTTTTATTAGTAGGAAAAATGTATTTTCGAAATTCAAATCGCTGGTTGTCATCGTTGCAAGAAATAAGCCGAACATACCCAAGTTCATCTATTGGATTTCCGAGTGCTAGTCAGAAGGAGGTCTGACTGGAGAAGACCTGGACCGGGCTTGAATGGGAGACTCCTCCGGTTGGCTAGGAGGATTCCATACGGTCTTTAGTGAGTCGTTATTTGCATAAGATTGAATAAAATTTTTTGGGAATATTGGAAAATTTTTGCCCGATGGGCAAACCTTCATTTCATCTGGAGTCATTTTGTCAATTGCACCACTTTCAACATTTATTTTTATTCTCGAATGATACGTCGTATATATTGCACGAAGAATCCCAGTATCGTCAAGTATTGCAAAAACATCACCATTGGGTAGTGATAATACAATATGCTCTTGATTTGGCAACGGCACCCATTTATTCTGCGATTCTCGCAATCTAATTGGTTTATCGGCAGGAAAAACACATCTTCGAAATTCAAATTTCAGGCCCTTATTTCTACGGGGAATGAGTCGAATATATCCAAGTTGTCGCAGTGAATATCCAAGTACTTCAATAGAGGGAGACCTGCTATAGGGAGACCTGGACCTGGAACGAAAAGCAGCCTCGTCCGGGGACGTCTGTTTAGGCGAATGTTGTTTTCCAGCAGAAGAAGAAGGACCAGGATTACGTTCGCTATTATGATTCCCGTCGATCCGTGAAGCGCATTCTGCAAGAAGGAACAGATTGCCAGCAGAAGAAGGACTAGGACTACGTTTCCTATAAGCCTTTCTGCCGAACTCTCCACTGCATTCTGCAAGAGTAAATAAAAAAAGAGATATATTACGATTAAAGAACGTTCTAGAATATTATAAGAATTGTTTTACATTATATTTTATATTACTTTTTGTTTATAAACAATTAAAGATAAAAGCCATGTGCTAGTTAATCGTGAGTGGCTGTCACAGTCTTCATAAAAAAGATTAAGCTTTCTTAAAATGAGTTTTTAGCAATTTGCAGGTGTATTTTGAGTGCATTATTGTCTTTCAACTATACTTGAATGAAACGAAATAATAATGTGGTCTCAAAAATAAATCGACAACAGAAATTATAAACGCAATAGCTAAATTTTATAAATTGAAGTGACACATGTGCACTATTTGTATAAAAAAAAAACTAATTTATTTTCCACAACAAGCACTATCCAAACTTACTTAAAAATATTTGAGCATGTATTTTTATGCGGAAAATATTTACTTTTGGCTTTTTCACCTCAAAGATCACGATTACTGCAGAAGATGCTACCATTTTCTGTCCGCAGGGCGGAAATGGACTTTGGGCTTATAACACGCTCCACGCGCATGGGTGTGCGTTACAATAAAACGCCATTTTACAGAAAAAGAGCGCTTATTCTGTCTATTTGAGATTTCATTCGACAGTGCACACTCTTTTTCTCATTTCTATCTTTACTGTGAAAAAGTTAAGTTGAACATTCACTTTCTTACGTTTGTGATTCATCTGTGTTTTAAAAAGTTCATTGTTCGTTTGAAAATTCTACTAGTTGATTAAAAAGTCAACTAGTTTGCAGAGACTAAATTTTTTTTTAATTTAACTTCTGAAATATGTCTATCACTTTACATTTTATTATTTTCATTATAATTATTAAATTTTCATCTAAAATAGAATTTGTTGTATCATAGTGCCTAAATCCTACATTTGCTGTTGATTCTGAACTAATCTTCCAAAAAGGTAAAGAAATAATCCAAAAAAGTTAATTTATTTCTAAAATTTTCTGTTTTGAAATTTATTCTTCCGTCACTTAAATAAAAATAATTGATTGAAGAAAATAAGGCGAAATTATTTAAACTCAATTAGAAGAACTCTTAAAATATTTATAAGCAAACAGCTGCAAATTGCAACGAATTATGAGGTTAGTGCCTCTATTTAAAAGTTTTTATTTAAGGTTGAAAAGTAATCCAGTTTAATTTGAAGAGTTTAATCTAACATACGCATGAAGAAGATTCACTATTGAAACAGAAGTGTCCAAACAGAACCACTTTATACCTCATTAGAGACAAATAAAATAAACTGAAAAAAGACGGAGAAAAAGGATAAAGTCAATCAAAAATTTTTAGTTGACTTTTGATACATAGATTTGTATTCATTTCTGAATAATTGATAGTTATTATGAGTGATAAAAAAGGGTCTTATTTAAATGTTTTTCTCTTTAAAAACAGAGAGGATTTCATTTGGTTATTTTAGTCTCTAATGAGCCAAAAAGTGAATAGTTTGAAAATCCTTTTTTTTGTTAATGGTGCATTGTTTTCAAGCTTAGATGCAGATTTTATTTAATAATCGCAAAGAATGTTAAAAAAAATTCCGTTCTCCTTCCAAACAGTGAAATATAAGATCAAATGCATTTTTCAAACTGGTCATTTCAAGAAGATCTGCAATTTAGAAAATGTACACGTTAAGAAAAACGCATAGCGTGCATTAAGAATATGGGTTGGTTTAAATTATTAGTAAGTATACTTAATTTTATAATCAAATAAATAAAATCTTAATCCAATTTATCACATTGGATTCTTCTTGTTTGAAAATAAACGGTGGTCGCTGTTGTGCCAATTTTTTTTTTTTTGAATTTCGAAAAAAAACGTTTTAATTCGTCCGCTATATGCCTCATTGGTTTTAAAATAATAAAGTAAATGAAAAGATTTTTAAATCTGTCCTCCTCAGTCATAGCGTCAATTCACTCATATTTTGTCGTCTTGGCGTTGCTGATAAGGATGCCGTGGCCACGTATATCTAAGACGCCATAATTTTTGACGTCATACATAGTGAAAAAAAAGTATTATTTCGGGGATTGTTTCAGGTATTACAATAAGTTACAGAACAAATGTCTCAAATGGTACTAAAATGAGAGCACTGGTAGGATGCAGGACAGTTTTTTTGCATAGAAAATAACAGCTTGTCTTCAGGTATCTTACTAAAGAACATGACACCCAAAAATGATAAATTAATAAAATAAATCTCTAGTTGTAACAGTGTAAACCCCCAAATGGCTATTAGAAAAAAGATGCATATTAAATTATCATATTTACCAATAGAATGAACAATGACTGCCAAAGTTAGAGGAAAAGTATAAATCATCCTCATTTTTTAAAAGTTGAGGAATGACTGACTCATAGTTCTATGAATCATTTGTTAAACAAGTATATCAGAGGAAAAATCGATTGCATCATCAAATTACAGATATATACATCAGCAGTTATTATCCCACATGTATATGAGAATTCGACGTTACTACTGACAAGATTGTCCTTCGCAGATAAGAAAATCATTTCTAATATTTATTATGATCATTATAATTATGACATTCTTATTTTAAATGGAAGATATTGTTTTTATGTGAAAATTTAGGATCACTTATTTTATAAAAAATCGAAAGTATACGTTATTAATACGATTCAATGGATATTTAATTTCCATAATTTCGTAAAGAACAATAACTTTTAACTTTTCGCTAAACTGTGCTCTTACGTGCTCGACACTCAGAGAGCAAATGACAGGATGCGCAACGAATATCTCAAAGGTTAGTTTTAGGTTGGGAGCGAGGAAACAAAGGGGTGCGTTGCTTCCGTTCACGTCGGCGTCGTCTGCCAATCAGCGCATCTAGATTTGAAGTTTGTCCATCACCATCGCGTTAACGGTGCTTGAAATTCTGGCGGCAAGGAAAGGAATTGTTATAAGAGAAAAATCGAGGGCCCGGGAAGTGATCTTGAAAAATTGGACCTCAGGCTCCGAGTTTAAACGCTCGCAAGTGGTAAACTTTTGTAACTTTAATTGAGATTTTCTGACTTCCTGGTGTGGTAGGATGAGTTATCTGCTTTGAATTTGGCAGATGAGATTCACCTAGTTACAGAATTTCCATAAATTCTCTCTTTCTCTCATTAATATCACATTGTAAAATGTCAACATGATCCCAGTCAAAACACATGATCAACTTCGACAAATTTCTTTGTATGCGTGGAAAAAAGACTCTTAAAACATTGTCCTAAACGAAAATTACTTTTGCGTTGCTCTATTTTAATATTAAAAAATCTTCCAGTCTGTATACACAGTCAAACCTCGTTTATTGGAACACTCGTTTATTGCCAGTCTCTTTTATTGCAAGACCAGGCACTCATCTATCGCAATTTCCCAAACTCCCACCACAGATGGTCACATGTTATTTATAGCCCATGGCAGCGCGGAAGCGGCAAGGTATTGTGAGACCACCTTACGGAAACGTGAAGTGGTGAGGACCCCACTTTCTACAATTCTTTCTGATGCTGAGCGGGAAAAACATTACTTTGTTTTTGGTTTGTTTGATCACTGCAATTTTGTTTTGAAACGCATCAGCATAATAAAAATGTAAAACTCTACGTGAAGTTGCACTTTTCCTAGCTAATTAGTAATAATAGCACCATCCTAAACTTAAATTAGTTCTATATGCAAAAACTGGTTTGGGACGTCTGGGATGCTGTTATAAGAGTGTTCTTGCCAAACATTAAAAAAAAATGATATTTATTTATTTAAAAACTGATTGAGACGAACGAAGCACAAGTTAAGCTAATATGATTGATTATATTTAATAGTGAGGTTTCATATAGCTTGATTTTCTATTACTTTTTCTATTTTCGATGTGTTTATAATGAATGTTTGAGATGTGTTTACAGCGGATTTTCAATTGGAACCTCACTTGCTTCTTAGGGTTATAATAGAAAGCATCGTTGTTTTGTTGCTTTTCCAAACTGCTTAAATTTTTCTGACCTTGATAATAATGCTGTATGAGTACCGAAACAATAAGAAACATTATTTAAATGCTTTATTATTGTGATTTGATAATGATACACAAATAAAAGACGAAATAAATACAAAAAGAGAAAGAATGGGATTTGCTTGGTTACCTTCTCATTTGTCTTTCATCTTCTTCTTCGTGCAACTTTGATAGTTGTATTCTTGGTTTTATTTTTAGAAATTCTATCCAATAAATGAATTATTGAACGCTAAATATGATTTTAAGTACATTACTCAATCATAAAATATTACAATTTTAGATAAAAATTTATCCTTATGATTGAAAATTTCCACTAATTTTTTTAATTTTATAATTTTGCTAAAAATTCAACTCTTGTTTCACGATTTACAGCGCATCGCAAATATTTGAATAAACTAAAATTATTTAAATAGTTGCCAAATAGCCTAAATAAATATTACTCACAACCTTTGTTGAGTAATGAATTGATTCAAGACGCTAGCGTGAACGGTACCATCAAGCGCTAATCGATTTTACCTCTTCTTGAACTTCAACTAATGCTCACGCAGTTAGCTTATGGAATATTTAAATTAAATTTTAGGGGAATATGATTCAAAATATCTATCGGCCCTTATTTGATTCGGCAGAGCAGAGTCTTTCCCCTATTTTTTTCTCCACTGTAATCCTAATTTTTTTTGTTTAAAGCTTAGACCCTTTGTTAAAATTACGTCTTGGCAGATTAAAATTGTCCTGATTCGTACAAAGTTCAATTACTTTTCTTCAAACAAATTTCTTGAACTTCAAAATCAAACTATTATCTTGAAAATACGTTATTTTGGCTTAAAATATTAACTATTTCCTAAAAAAATTAAATACTTTGTTACATGTTCCTACTGTTTGGTTGCAAATCAATTTAATATTCGTTTTGAGGCAACCTGTTTGGTATAAAATTTATTTTGAATTGATACAAAATTATGTTTTTGTTGAACATTTACCTTCTTATGTCGATAATATAAGTCAACAAAAAAAAATTTGTCTGCACGAGACAAGTAACTCGGCTATCTTTGTGGATTTTAAGCCGCTGTATTTCGAAACTGGCCTCAGAATTTCTGCCACACGTCTCAATTCTCCTCTAGATGCAGAAAATAAGGAAAACCCTAGGAATATTCTTTACATTATCTTGATAATACCAGTATGCGCGTAAATAGACACATGGCTGTTATATTCTTAAGTGTAGTGGACTTATAGAGACTTAATTCGTGCACAGAAGTTCTCTAGTGTGCAATGCTAACAGTAACTGATCAGTTTTGTGCGGCAGAAAGTTGCCCTTAGGCCTCCTATCTAGGTTATATTAGTGAGGATAGTAATTGTAATTACAACAAATAATTTTTTCTAACTTTACCACCAATTTATTCCCCAAGAAACAACAGGAATAAAGGTTACAAGTTTCACGCCTTGGCCATATTGGCAGAACTGAAGCCTGAGCAGTGCTGCCAACTATAAATATATCAGGGTGATTCAGCTTGCCAGCAGGATAAATATAATTATCTGAATGGTAAGACAATATAAGAACGTAGTAACGTTTGTAATGAACCGTTACATACCACCGTCCAGTGCGCCGACGCGCCGCGCAGAGACCGACTGTATACCCAGCTGCGAGACGCAGAAAGGGCAGTTCGTCGGGTGCGGTGAATTGAGTAACGTTGGGGATCTCTCACCTGGTGCAACTCCTCTGGCCATCCTACACGAGAAACGGACCGGGCCCAATTAGACATAGCCGGTCATGGCAGATGACTCAGAGACGCACCCTGGCGCATCCCTCTTCGGACCCTTACAAGCCATGAGGAAATAAATACAAGCCGATGTTTCTATAATGAACATACTTGGTCACAGCGTGCTCCTGGGGATCGACACCCTATCTCAGCTGGGTCTAGACGTCCGTATTAACGGATTAAAGGTATTTCCTCCGACCAGAAACCAGAAAAGGATCAACCGAAGGACCAAAGACTCTAACTGACCCAGAGAAAGGGAAATCGCCGAGAATTTCATCAACGAACAGATGACACGCCTAGCTACAGTTAAAGGCGTGACACCGCTCGCTAAACACGAGATAGGTCTAGAGGACCCTACACCGCTTAAACAACGCTATCGACCAAGAAACGCAGCCATCCAGGAAATAATTAACAAGGAAGTGTCAAAAATGCTGGAGGAAGGAGTAATCCAACCATCCAGCAGCCCGTCGAGCTCCCCAGTTGTCATTACACGCAGAAAAGACGGGAAACCCCGATTTTGCATCTATTTCAGACAGATCAACCAGGTATCGAAAAAAGATGCCTACCCGATATCGCATATCAATCCTATTCTAAATAAGCTACGAGGAGCTAAATATTTGTCCCCTATTGACCTATAGAAAGGCTATTGGCACGTAGCCCTCACCGTAATGCCATTTGGGCTACACGCCGCACCATCAACATTCCAACGCCTGCTCGACAAAGTCATTACACCGGACATAGCACCGGATGCCTTTGCCTACCTGGACGACATCATAGTCTGCACTGAAACTTTGGAGAAAAGTTTTTTACAAACTCTTCGAAGCGAAACTCAGACCAAACCCAGAAAAGTGCTTTTTTCCGCTCCAAACTAAAGTATCTTGGACACGTAAAGGACCAAGGGGACCCCCACACGAAACCAGAGAAAGTAGCCGCAATCAAGGACCTGACCCCACTGAGAAACGTAAAAGAAGCTTGCCGATTTCTTGAACTCATATCGTGGTACCGAAGATTGATCAAAGATGTAGCCAGTGTGGGAGCACCCCTTCACCCGCTACTAAGGAAAAAAGCAATATGGAAATGGACAGACAAACCGAGCACATCTACAGGATGCACACCCGCATACCTGAATCACGGGCGTGAATTCCACAAACCAGGAAGTCTTGCCCATGAAACCGCGTTGCCAAGCAAACAGAAACACCAGAACCGCATCGAAAGCATCAGGGCAGCCTTGTATCTAGCTCGGAACGTCACAGCGAGTAACTTAAGAAAACAACAGGGACACTAAAACCTAAGACGCCGGAAATGAGCACCCGAAGTCGGTGACAAAGTGTTAAAAAGGACACACTACCTATCCAGCAAGATCAACAAACTTAAGGCGAAGTTGGCAGAAAAATTCGAAGGACTGTTCACCGTCGTCAAACGAGTCTCCACCGTAATTTTCGACATGAAAGACGAGAAAGCCAAAATCAGCCGACACAAACACGTAAAGGACCTCAGACCGTTCAACGAGGAGCTGAAAATTGACGAACAGTTGTAACCCAGCCACGACACCGACCACAACCGGCAACCCCACTCCTGCACCGCACCCAGTCCGACGAGACAGAGAGATCGCACAGTCATTACCTTGCCAGCACCGATAGCAGTATGTTTTTCTACCAGCAACTAACTGAGTTGGAGAAACTCCTGGAGTGCGATGGTTTCCAAATGTTCAGAGAAGTGAACGAGACAACGACGGAAAATATCTTGCGTGGCACCGTCCAAGAAACCAAGCATAACGAACATCGCCCAACCAACACCAGCCCAACCAAAGAAACAGCAGCCAAAACCTACACCGCAAGGACTCTCGGTATCAGAATACCGAGTAACATTCCCGGAAGGTAGGGTCTGCCAGGTGTCACGAGGAACGCTCCGCTTCCGGGTTGGACACCGGAATCTACGTTGCAGCAACCTGCTCAACGCCACCCGCGCGGTACGCCACAAGGCAGTCGAGGATGACGTGAGTAGAGCAAAATTCCAATCGACCTTGTATTATATATTATTTTTTCTTATTTTCTTTTGTTCTCTTACACATAACCATCAAAGAATTATTTTTGTTTGTTTGTCACCAGAAATTTTACTTTCATCCGGTATTCCTACGCCGCGGGAGAGCAAAGCGACTTGGTACGTCGCCTGAGAACCAGGAGCTTCCGGGTCTTCCTTGTTGAGCACTGACCGAGTGGGCAAGTTTTCTTTCGCGACGATTTATGAGTCTTTACGAAGAAAAATAATTGGATTACTATAATTCCATTGAGAGCGCGGTCGCAAACGGAATATCGACGGATTTTTCCACGCATTAGTTTCCTATGACAAGCGATTTCTACTCTTCTGAGCATAGAGTTGGTGGGTTCAGTTTTCTTCTTGTTCGGAGCGTCCGTAATCGCCCAATCGAGCTGTTTCTTTTGGCTTACCCGCCATTTCGAGTTTCGTAAATTCTGCAATTAAATTAGTAGCTCTAAGTAAACGCAAGAATATGTTCACCATACGAAGTGGTAAATTTCTCTTTTAATCGAGCGTTCGGCCCGATATATCAGTTGTATTTAATTTAAAATTAGACTGACTAAATCCGGTGAATTTGTAGTTTTAGTCATTATACAAAATACGATGCTTTGTTACAATTAAAGCGGTATTGCTGCCATTTATAATTTCGTTTAGCATAAGGTATTCTGAGCGGTATTATTCACACCTGGTTCCAGCCAAGAGAATCAGTCTTATTGGCTAAAGCCCCGAAAGTATATTAAAATAATTCAAATGAGTAGAAAAATGGCGCTGACTTTTCTTCTGGAATTTTTTCTGTTTCTTACTGGAAAACGGCGTATGATTTGAGCAATTAAAATAAATAGACATGAGAATTGGAGCCTTTGTGAAGAAAAACATCGAAATATTGTACTCGAGTGGTAACCGTAGATAAGTATCAAATTCCTTATTTCTCTAAAGATGTGATTAAGAAGATTAAACTAATACTTTTCAAAGCTTATGATTTTTTTCGAAATAATCGCACAGTTTAAAGCCTCTAATAGTGATTTAGAGTCAACTACAATAATCTTGAAAGGAAAAATGTTATTAATTTGTTAGAATCAGTAGTCGACCGTAAGGAAAGGTATTGTAACTTTCAGAAATTATATTATTTAAAATAGTTTGACTCCAAAAGTAATTAAACATATTGCAGTTACTGGTATAATTTATTCCAGCGTTTCAGATTAACTTAGAGAATGTTATGAGAATCAGTTAGTGATTATAAATGCGTATTTACATTCCTTTATTTTCCGTTCAAAACCAAAGTTCATAGTCTTCTTACTCTAAACAAAGTTGCCAGCTCTACGCACTGCTTATTCAGCAAATACTAACATTTCTTTCGATTAATTCTTTAGAAAATTCTAGTTTCTTTTTTAATCTCCCACACTATGTGCCCACGTAACCGTTCCGTAGTTTTTAATCTCATAAGTTCAACCTAAATTTTTTAGAGCGTGGTAATCTTTTGGAACAATTCCTATTAATTTGTATTATGGGTAGTTGTTTTATTTGAAGCAGTTTTGTTGATATAAGAAAATACTGATTAATAAGATATAAAGTGTAAGAAAATATCACTCTAAAGAAACATTAGCTTCCTCAGTCATTCAGAAAATAGTAAATTTTCACGATTTAAAGCTCGTGAATTTTCTTAAAACAAACTGAAACGTTTGTATAATTTCCAAGTTGCCTTAACAAATATTACTTTTAAAAATCGTTTATTTTATTGTATATTTATTACTGTTTTTTAGCATTTTCAGGGACAGTGCAGGAGATTTACAGACAGTTTAGCAATTTTTGATACCACAGGAAGAAAGAAGACATTGAATTTAAAATTTAATTACCAGTTACATATATTTTGTTCTGGCTAACAATTAGAAAAAATATTATTTTTCGTTAATGTGTTTTTATATTGAATTAATAGTACGTTGATCGCAGCGAATCGTCACTTGAAAAACAAAAAATTTTCTTTGAGCTGGAAATTTTCCTTATAAATGAAATTTAAAATTCTTTCCCAAAAAAAAACTAATATTAAATTTAAAATAATTAAATTTGATCGAGCAACTTCCTTGCCTTATTTAAAAAAATTATACTTTTTGAAGAAAAACGCCCCTAACCTTTTTCCGTCTTGCTCAATAGTTCATCACTTACATCATTCTTATGTGATTATTAAACTGTTGACAAATATAATATTATGATTTTTTTGCATTGTTTAATTTTTATTTAATTAATTGTACATCCAAGTATATTATACTTCCAATATTAATATTAATTGTTTCCTGAAATTTTCGAATATATTCTTTAAGATTATAAAAAATATAATTGTTTAAATAATTACTTAAAAAAAAGATGAAAAAAGCTGGAGATATTTCTGAGACGGATCTAGAGTTTGATTTTTATATTTTTGGAAAAGTTTTGTAAATGGCTGTCCCCTTATATATCATTAGTCACGGACGCATTTATGTGACGCAATCAAGAGATATGATAAGAGCTGTGTGCCCCTGACATATTGGACAAAGCCTGGTTTTTACCCCATCATTGACGGACTAGGTTGCAGCTAAGTGCACGATGGGAGACATATAGCCTGAGGTGTGTTTCGGACCACCGGAAACTTGGAAAAGGTGGATAGAAAAATTTCCAGAGGTACCGGCTCAGGGATCGATCCACGGACCTCTGAGGCAAAGTCCGATCGTCTAACCAACTAAGCCATCGCAGCTTATTATTATTATTATTATTATTACACTATTAGGCTGTTTCCCTTTCGGGGTAGGCGTAAGTGACTCGGCGGGGAAGGGACTAAAAAGAGGAAGGGATAATGGAATTTTTAGAATTACCTAGAATTCTCGCGTTATTTATTTTAATAACACGCTTATTCCGTAATACCGCTCCAAACCAATCTTTTTATTAACTATTAGCCGCCATACTTTTCTGTCTTGGCATACTTCTCTATGTTTTTTTGCGTCCATGCATTTTTACATGCCAGCTCTCCACAGATATTTTACTTGTCAATTTCAAATAGATTAAATTAGATTAGATACAGGAACGTTGGTGCGACATACATCGATAAGTCCAAAAACTATATCTGAAGAGGGCAACACCTACCGGACTGTGATTGTGGCAGCAGAAGAGGGAAACTGACGAATGCTGTGGAGGAGAGAGCTGGAGGAGAGAGCTCAGTTTCGTGCCGGCCATGGACGAGTTCTCAGTTTGTTGAGATCAAAAATCAACTAGACAAAGGAACGGGTCAATTTGTAATTGCCAACGCAGTAAATAAAGAAAAGTCTTCGGATTTCAAGTGGTCAAGGTAGGCGTCTAACTTTCTCCATTTCAGTATCTGTTCTCTTTGTTTTCTTATGAATTGAGATTAGAGATGTTTGTTGAAAAAATTTGTGTGTAAATTTGGTATGGAAAAGGTTTTAGTATGTTACTAGAGTGAAGCAGAGCTTCCATTTTCTCGTTCATGTACTAAATAATTATAAATAAATAATTACATAATTATAAGTCTGTTTGTGCTATTTGAAAGAATTAATTGAATATGAAAGATTTTTCATTGAAAATATTAAAATGTAAGCTTATTTCTGTAAACTCAAGAATAGTAGAGTTTCCTTTTAAATTATTATCATAAAGTTTAAGCGTATGGTTTTATCCTTGAGTGACACTGGATTGGTGTCTGGCGCCCCACTTCTTATTACAGATAATTATAAATTTGTCTTTTAATACGTTGCGGCATAAGGTTTTCTATTTGAGCTTTTTGTATTGTGTCCCACAATGCTGAAGGAGTCGTTATATTACCCTACCAAGAATTATTTTTGTGTATATATTTACTTACGATACTTAATACGCTGATCCCTATGTAGTTTATGCCGTCGCTCTTATCTCTCTCTCTCTCTCTCTCTCTCTCTTTCTCTCTTGTATATTGGTCTGATAATCGCTTTTTTTAAATCATCTGGGACTTCTCCTATCTCTATACATAAATTTATTAAATCGCACAGTCTATGTGGTATGTACTCGCCACCGTGTTTAAGCATTTTAGCGTTAATACCGTCCACCCCGGTAGCCTTACTGTTTTTTAAATTCTTAATTATATCCCTAAATTCTATCACACAGACTTTCTAAATTGCGTTTTCTAACGCATGGTGTTCTACCTCGCAGTTGTGATTTCCCATAACTGCATCTCGGAATATCCCTTGAAAAAAGATTCTAAATGCGTCTGCTATCCTGTTTGCATTATATAGTATTACCCCTTTGCTGATTTTCAAGGTGACAAATACTGTACTATTATTTCCCTTCATTTTTTTATCAAGCAGTATCTTGCTTCCTTTAAAGTCGTTTTGTATTTTCTTCTATCCTTCTGCTCTAATATTATCTTAATTTCTTTAAATAATCGCTTGAGTATCCTCCTTTTGCGTCTGTAATCGTTTATACGTATATTTCTTTCCTCGTCGCTAAGACCTTTCATGTTAATAGTTCTCATGTACGCTTCTTTCTTTCCTTTTTGGGCAGCCTAAATTTTATCATTTCGCCATGCATCACCAGAAATTTTTTGTACAACCGCTTTACGACACACTTTGATCGCATATCTAACAACAATATCCCAGATTTTAGTCCATGCGCCCTCTGTATCTTTGTTTTGTATAAGTTGTATAGGTTCTCAATTTTCATTCGCGTTTCTTTTATGACCCTTGTATCTTTGAATAGTTCTCTTAGTCTTCCACGCGCAACTACAAAGTCAATTATACTGTGGTTATTTCTTTTAGACCAGGTGAACATGTGGATCATTTTTTGCCTGCACCAAGTATTTGTAATAAACATACCCCTTTCTGAGCATAAGCCAACTAATTTATCTCCGTTATAGTTTCTTTTCGGATCTCAAAAATTACCTAGTGCTCTTTATGTATCCTGATTTTGAATTCCCACCGATCCATTCATATCTCCTAGCAGAATTCCTCTTTCACCGTGATCGCAAATATTTATTGTGTCATTAAAAATGCCCCAGAAGGCATCTTTTACTTCTCTGGGATCACTAACAACTGGCGCGTAGCATGATATGATAAATAATCTTCTGATTCCTACTTTTATTTTAGCCCATAGCAGTCTGGGAGATACATAATCATGATCTCCGAGATGTGGCTTTGCTTTTGCATTCAGAATCAGAATACTAATTACCAACGTAGTTCTTTAAAAAATGACTGTAAAAAAGTGAAAAAAGCATAGCTAACTTCTGGCTCGCAAATAATATAACTTATCAATTACTTTTTTATTGCACAAATCCCTGTTCATTGAATTCAAAACATTATCAGAATAAAAAAGTTGTCTACCAAATGACATATAAAAAGGAAAAGAATAACATTTGTTCAATATTTGCGTCCCACTTAATCTCATTGCTCGTGGATAATAATGCCACGGAGTGCAGTGAAAAGCCGATATGTGCGAAAGTTAAAAAGTGTCCATTAATTTCGTTTTTGACTCAAAAGACCATAAGCAGTTGGAATTAAAACATAGTGGGAATAGAAAAAAATTCAAAATTCCATTTCACATAGCAGATGTATATTCAATAAAAAAATTCTTTTAGTGAAAAAATTAAATAAGAAATTCGAGTTTGATTTTGTTTTCTTTCTTTAAAACTTTTTTTTGAATTGCATCCATATCTCTACAAAATATACGCTACAGCTGTCAAAATAGTTAATGTTTTTTTAGTACTTCAGCCGATATGGTATTCTTTTAATATAGCGTCGGAACACTCATAATCGTGTAACTCTCTAAATGTGAAATATTCGCAGAAACAACATTAAAATGAATTTGACGGATTAGCAAAAGATAACAAGACTGTAAATTTAATTTTTATCGGACTTAGGACAATAAGAAATATTATATTTTAGGTTATCTATTTTCTGACGCATTAATGATAATCATGCTGCAGAGAATCTTCAGTTGAAACTTCCTCATAAAAAAACGTGCGAAGACTGCGTAACTTTTGCCAACACGACATTCCTTTTGTTTGATTTCGGTCATATATTCAACTGCTCCGCTTATCATATTAATTTTTATTCTTGAATGACTGACATTTGTCGCATACATTCCACGAAGAATCCCGCTATACTCCAATATTGCAAAAGTGTCACCATTTGATGTTGATAACACAATATGTTCTCGGTTTGGCAACGGCACATAAAAATGATTTAGAAGCAATCGAATTTGTTTATTCGTAGGAATAACGTATCTTCGAAATTCGAATCGCTGGTTCTTATTTGAATGAGGAATGAGCCGAATATACGCAAGGTTTGCAAGTAAATATCCATGCACTTGATGAGAAGGAGGCCTGCCGGGAGGAGACTTGGACCTGCGATGAAACGAAGAAGTCAGGTGTGGTGAATGTTGTGTGCCATTAGTATAAGAACCAGGATCGCTTTCCCTATTGGGATTTTGTTCGGATTGCAGTGAATCGTAATTTGCAAAAGTTTTAATGAAACAGTCTGGTGCAATTGGGCGATTTTTCCCTACTGGACAATCTTTTATTTTGTTTGGCGTCAGTTTATCAACTTCACCGCTTATCATATTTATTTTTGCTCGCGAATATTGTTTATTTGACAGATATATTCCACGAAGAGTATCACTAGAATCCATTATTGCTAAAACATCTCCATTGGATGTTGATAATACTAAATATTCTTGGTTTGGATCAAATAAATAGCTCATATTATCTATTTTCATTCGAATTGGCTTATGAGAAGGAAAAGTGTATTTTCGAAATTCAAATTCAATGTTTTGATTTTTGCAAGGAATCAGCCGAACATAACCAAGTTCTTCTATTGGAAATCCGAGTACTCGGTCAGATGGAGGTCTGCCTGCAAGAGACCTGGACCTGGCTTGAATGGGAGGCTCCTCGGGTTCGCAATGAGGATTCCATACGGTCTGTAGCGAGTCGTCATTTGCAAAAGTTTTAATGAAACTGTTTGGGAATATTGGGTGACTTATGCCTAATGGACAAACCCTTATTTCATACCGGGTCATTTTCTTAATTGCGCCGCTAAGGATATTTAATTTTATTCTCGAATGACCTTTATCTGTCGTATATATTCCACGGAGAATCCCAGTAGACTCGAGTATTGCAAAAACTTCACCACCGGATGTTGATAATGCAATATGCTCTTGTTTTGGCACTGGTACATATTTATTGTCTTTGATTCGGAGTCTAATTGCTTTCCCAACAGGAAAAACACATCTTCGAAATTCAAATTGAAGGCCCTCACTTATACGGGGAATGAGCCGAATATATCCAAGTTGTTCCAGTGAATATCCAAGTACTTTAATAGCAGGAGGTGTGTTCGCAGGAGACCTGGACCTTGAACGAAGAGGACCCTCCTCTGTAGAAGGTTCATCATACGAAGGTTGTTTACCAGCAGCAGAAACAGAAGAAGGACTAGTATTGCGTTCGCTATGAGGATTCCCAGTGGACTTTAAGCTACATTCTGCAAATAAAAAATATACAATCTGTTTGTCAGCTCACTTTTCTCTAATATCTTTGGCTAAATTTAATGTTTCTTTGCTGAAAACATCTTTCTGATGATTCAGCGAAAGTTAAGAAAAATTATTCTTAAATATAAAATTGACCGAACAGTAATGTCATATATTCTAAATACAGTATTAAATTGCACTTATATCAAAATTCTGTAAAGAAGAGTTTAGATTTTTTCGAAATTCTTTTGAATTCTTTTAAATATAAAAGAACCTTTTTCGATTTAAATATTTGATTAAAAATTCTGTAATCTTTGTAATCATGTAATTCGTTTTATTAAAACATTAAACTATTTTCTTGAAGGTTCATCATATTTGCGTTTGGTGACAAAAAAAATATTATTTTAGGTTCTACTATGTAGTTAAAAAGGCATCTTTGTTAGTTAACAATCATATTTTGCAAATCGTTAAAACTGACTTTATATGCTGATTTTAAAGTTCTTAGTTATCACTGAAGATGAAAGTGTGAATGAGGTCGGTTATAGCAATCAGGGGACTATAGTTTAAAAAACATTACACTTTTTTTCGTTTTATTTTTTAATTATTCGCACTTTTCGCGGACGACTGAAAATATATTTTCCGTGGCTGAGCATAAGGCATTTGTAATTAGAACTCTTTTGTACATTCTCATGCGTTGAACCGATGTTTAGGTTTCGGCACTGAGGATGCTGACGGGGTTTCTGTCTGTTCATATGCACTTTCTTTATGCATGTATATACGTATGGTTCTCTGAATATTGTAGCCACATTTACTTTTTAAGCATTTGTCTAATCAACTCAGCCTCTGACAAACTTTTCAAGGTTCCTCAAATAAATGTTAAGTTTGATAATTAGACATTTCTCACGAAAATTAAAACATTCAGAACACTTTTAACGTTTTAAAGTTTTTCTTTCTTACAATTTTAGAAATTTTTGTCTTGATTTCTAGAAAAATAAAAAAAGTTAACAGGTCCGTAAGTTTAAAGCGTTATTTTTAGCAGCTTGGAATCAGATTTACAAATTATCTTAAGTAAATTTGTCCATTGGACAGAAATTACAAATATTCTAGATGATTTTATCATATAGTAGAGTTATCTTAGAACTAAAGTTTGGATCAACGGAAACAAAGCCGACGGCCTAATGTCCGTACTTGGTATTTAAAAAAAACATTGTCTTTTTTATATACTTATTCATAAAAGTGTAATGGAATCGTCCAAATTCTTTATCTGCAGTTTTTAACTGATCTTTACTTTTTCCAATCGAGTCATAAATTTTGGAAATTTAGATAATTCATGCGTTAAGAAAAATGCATAGCGTGCAATAAGAATGTGCTCACATGGCTGGCATATTTTTAAACGACAATTTAAATTTAACTTTTACATTAGGGACGGTTTTCAATTATTAGTATTTATACTTCATTTTATAATTAAATAAACAAAAGCTGAATCTTATTTGTCACATATGATATCTTATAAATGCATCAACCTAAAAATTGATGTGATTCCTATATTTCTTCGTGTTCGAAAATAAACGGTGTATGCTGCTGTGTGAAATTTTTTTTTCATTTTCGAAAAATACGTTTTGATTCGTCCGCGATAAGTCTCATCTTTTTTAAAATAGTAAGGTAAACAAAAAGCTTTTTAGATGTGTTTTCATAAGGCATAGCGTCGATTCGCTCATATTTTGCCGTCTTAGCATTGCTGATAAGAATAGAGTGACCACGTATATCTAAGACGCCATAATTTTTGACGTCATACATAGTAAAAGGAAACTATTTTTTTTCGGATTGTTTCAGGCATTACAATAAGTTTCAGAACAAATGTCTTAGGTGGTACTTAAATGTGAGCAATGGTGGGATGCCAGAACAGTTTTTTTTTGCATTCAAAATAACTGTTTTTCTTCAGGTATCTAAATAAAAAACAAGACACCAAAAATGATATAGTAATAAAATAAATATCTAGTTCTTACAGTGTAAATACACAAGTGGCTATTACATTTTTACATGCACATAATATTATCATAGTTACCAATAGAAGATACAATGACCGCCAATGTGAGAAGAAAAGTATAAACCATCCTCATTATCTAAAAGTTGAGAAAAGACTGACTAATAGTTCTGCGAATAATTTGTCAAACAAGTATATCTGAGAAATAATTTAATGCAACATCAGAGTACAAATATATACAGCAGCAGTCATTATCTCACATATATGTTTAGACGTTGTTAGTGACAAGATTTTCATTCACCGATAAGAAAATCATTTTAAATTTTTATTCTCACCTAACCTGTAAGTGGGTAAATAAACCCTCAAATTGCCTAATATCGGTTTTACCATGTTTATTTTAAGAGAGGAATTTAATTTGTTTTTTGAAAAATTTCGCGAAGTTCAATTAGTTCAAAGTACATTGTTATTATGAGGAAAAATGAGCGGTTCGTTTTTAATTTAGAATGGAGTATTCTGTAATGGTTAGAGCGGCTGACCCGTTATTTCGAATTTTGTAGATTGTGAACATAAACTAGTAGTTTTACTTGTTGTACAAAATATGATAGGGGGTTGTGTCGCTAATTCCTACGATGTGAGTTTTAGGTTTAGTCTTTTTGAGAGGGACGAGCCATCGAGCCCACGGGATTGGTTTTGGTGCTATCTCTTCTGGGCGGTATTATTAACACCTGGCGCCAGCCAAGAGAATCCGTCTTATTGGCTAAAGCTCCGAAAGAGTATTAAACAAATCCAAATAAGTAGCAAAATGGCGATGACTTTTCTATTGGAATTTTTCCTGTTTCTTACTGGAAAACGGCGTTATAGCTCACTTCATGATTTAAATACAAGACTTACAATTCTTGTATAATTTGAGCGATTCGTCGACATTGAAAAAAATGGACGTGAAAATGGATGCCCTTTTAGCTGAACGCGCAGCAGCTATTGAATCATTTGAAAGGGCTCTACCTAGCATAATGAAATTAGAGAAGAAATGTGTAACTCTGGCTCATTTAAAAAAAATTGGAGCGTTTTTGAACAACAACATCGAAATATTGTCCTCGAAGCGGTAACAATAGATAAGTTATAGTTTCGTTTTTAATTTTTCACACTATGTTTGCATGTAACCGTTCAGTATTTTTTAATCTCATAAATTGCACCTAAATTTTTTAAAGCACGGAAATCTTTTCGAACCATTTCTGTTAATTTGCATTAGAGCATTATTTAAATCTGTTTCGCTAATATAGGAAAATATTGATTATTAAGATAAAAAGTGTATTAAAATATTACTCTTAACAATCATTAGTTTCGTCAGTCATTTAAGAAAATAGTAAATTTTCACGATTTAAAGCGCGTGACTTATCTTAGAACAAATTAAAATTTTTGTATAATTTTTAAGTAGCCTAGACAAAGAAATATTACTTTAAAGAATCGTTTATTTCATTTTCTATGTTTTACTCTTTTATAGCATTTTTTAGGGACAGTGCAGGAGATTTACAGACAGTTTGTACAATTATTTCTTTTTCAAAATTTTTGAAACCACAGGAAGAAAGAAGACTTAGGAAACAAAACACATTGGCTTTGCAATGTAATTACTAGTTACATATATTATGTTTTGACTAACTATTAGAAGAAATATTTTTTTTCGCTAATGTAATTTTAAATTGAATTAATGGAACACTGACTGAAAAGAATCCTTAGGATCACTTACAAATAAACCCGCTACAAGGCAGGTTAGGAAGACTGAGTGGTTACAGGAGTAAATTAAAATATATTTAAAAATTTAACTTTTATTTATCTTGCCTTGCTTACCAATTCGCCCCGACTTTGATAGGCTGAGATCATACTGGAGGGCTACCCGCTCATCCTTAAGCAACCCATTCTTATAGGGACCCAAGCATGGCAGTGTATAAACTTTATACTATCTGAGTAAAAACGACGATTTGATTTGAGTAGGGCGGAAGAGGGCCTCTTTAGGCTTTCAACTCCTCTCAGACCTAGTCTGTATCGGCCACCTGTTATCTACAGGAACTCATACAGTGAGGTAATAAAAAATACTTGGTTAGGATGAGGTGGGATGCCGTGGCTATCTATTAGTTTTCACTCAAAGAACCATTAACTTAGGAATTAGTTCAATTCCCAGAATAGTTACATGAGCTTTTGTAAAGCAAAACAATAAGCTAAATAAAAGGTAGATCTCTAGAAATTTTAAAAAGTGAAACAAGTAAACAATTGTAAGCTCAAAGTTTGTTTCCTCATAAGGAAAATAAAAGCGTTGAAAATATAGACAGACTCCTACACAAACATTGCACCTAATTTGCGTTAAATGAAGACTTTTTTGTAAAATCATTGATAGAACATAAAGGAGAGTCTCAGTCTTCCCTTAAAAAGCAACTAGGTTAATCAGTCTGCGAATGAAAATTAAATTTATCCGTCATAAAAAATAGATTTTAGCTTCTGTGGGCTCATTCATTCACGAATAAAATCAGCAGGTCATTCAAAAACGAAAATGAATACGTTTCAGATAAGAGTTACCGTAGATCCAGAACTCAGAGATAATTACGTAACAAAGGGATTTTTGATGCAGTATTATTTGAAGATTAAGGAACTAAAAATTGAGAAAAGTGAAATTCAATTCAACGCTAATTGGGAACCTGAATTTGTTAATAGAGTTTTTTTTGCATTATCGTTAATAATAAAATAATTTGCTTCAGATTTATCTTCCTAGCAGGATTGGTGCCGACGTGTGTACTCGGCACGCATTTCCTGAACAGGGAAAATTAAAATCGATTAATCCGACACTCATGATGAATTTAATAAGCTGAAAAGGTCAAGACAATCACAAAAAATTTTTGTAAAATTAAAAAAGGGTGTAAGGGAATTTTATTTTTGAGTTCCGAAATCACGGTTAAGTAATAACTATCATTTTTCATGATTTATGAATAGGCAATTATGAGCTGATAGGAGAAGATGAAAGTTTATGCCTTATACGTGAGCCGTGTGTTGATAAGTATTTAGTATTTATTTAAGAAAGTTCCTAGGGCTATGTAGCCCTCTAAGGAACAGGATGATACAGGGTATTACAAAATAGTGCAGACAGTGCTCGGTATAATACAAACTTATACTTAAAATAGATATTTAAACTAAGAATTAAGTTGTTTAGAAGAATAAATAAAAATGTATTGAGAAGAGTAACATAAATGGATGTTAGGGGTCAGCATCAATTATATCTTTAAGTAATAAAATAAAAAAAAAAAGGTTTGTAAATGCGAAATGTAGCAATGTTCAACAATACTAAAGTTCACCAATGAGTAATTTGAAGAGTAGGGTTAGAGGTGTTGTATAAAAATTTGAAGTAAAGATTTTTAAAGTGATACAAAGAAGGAGCATTTCGAATGTCATTCGGTATTTTGTTCCATAACCGAGCACCTCTAACTATAAATGATCTTTGTAATTGACACGTTCTATGAAATGGCATTTTAAGGCTTTTATGCCTGCTACGTAGCTTGGACTGTGCTGGTAGATCTCTGTCAACAAATTGAAAGAGGTTAAATAGATATTCT
>JAAAKG020187940.1:0-25042 GCA_010014905.2 Druon quercuslanigerum | reverse complement strand
GAAAAAATTAATTTTCAGCAAGAAAATAATTTAAAAAATTAATAAAAAAGAAAATAATTGTTAAATATAAAATTATTTTATTTTTTACTTATTTTTTTTATTATTTTTTTTCAAAAAAATACTTGAATTTTCGACCAAAATAGTTACATTTTTAACCCAAAAAAAAAAGAATTTTGAGTAAAACAGTAGAATTTTCAGCCGGATAGCATGCTTTCCTACCAAATTGTTGAATTTTAATAAAAATATTGAAATTCTCAACCAAATAATATAATTTTAAACGAAACGGATGGACTTTCAACCAAAAAGATGAATTTTTAATTAAAATAATGAACCATTAACTGGAATAGTTAATTTTTTGGTTAAAAAAATTGATTTTCAGCAAAAAAAATTTTTTAATTCTAAAATTAATTTTTGTTTTAAAAGTGTTTCTACAGATTTTAGAGGATTTTGAATTTCACAGTTGAAAAAAATGTCAATTTTCCAGTTTTTAGACTATAGATCTCTTTGGATCTCGAAAATAATTTTTTTTCATAATTATTTCTACAGATTTACTGAGTTCAAACTGCCACTTTCTTACTTTTTTTACATTTGTATTTTTCTCCTAAATTTAAAAATTAAAAAAGAAAAAAATTAACTTTATAGATGCTGTTACAGAAAAATTTTCATTATCTGCCAAATTGTTACTTATTTACAAAAGTAACTTCGTTACCATTATCCCTACCAAAAAAGTAATCAGTTACAGGAATTAGTTCAAAGAAAATAGTAATTTACCATTATTGTCAACATCAAAATCGACAAGTGCATTACAATATAATGAAATAAAAAAATGGTTGACATTTGTTTTTCAGAATCGTTTCCAATTCCGGTCTATAGCCGGCCATAGTCCTAAAAATCTGGACTAGGGAGTCGACCCGTTACATTGTATGGTGACGCCGCCCATTACAGCTAAGAAAAACACATAAAAGCTATCAGAATTCCTGAAATTCCAAAATATGTGGAAATCATGTAGACCATAAACAGTCTTAAATCACTTAATCCGATGATAATAAACGATTCGGGGCTTGCTTCAATTTTCGTTCACCGCTTCTTGAGACTCTTGCTCGTGAGTAACTCCATCGTTGGGAGGCAGTTATAAATGGAGGGCTGTTATCGGAAAGATGCCTTTCGACTATACCGTATGGAATAGACTTTAGGACTTTTTACGACCTTTCAAGAGTCGTAAAATAGCTTTGGTAATGGATGAACGACAAGCACGCGCATCAATTAGGTGTCTTTCTAATTTTAATTGCAACTCTGATTGCAACGCTCGCATTTGCAGAAAACCAATTTGATCTGATCTCGCACGTACCGAAGTCGTTAGCCGAAAACTTTTCGAAAACTTTCCTCAGAAGCGGGAAATTTCGAGACCATTGGAAAATTGGACCGAGGTCACGAACTTCGAATTTATCTAAGTTTGAAGCTGATTTCAAACCTTGTTCCTCGAATAGAATGATTTTCGAGAAAATACTTTGCGAGGAAAATGTTTCAATTCAGATGGATTTAGCCATTTTTAGGAAGCAATTTTCACGCTCTACTTTTCAAAATAATATTTTTAAGCCTTGAAGGATAATAAATGTTTTTTAATTGCAGATATTTGGCACGAGGACACCAAGACGTCACTCGACTTTTCATGAACGGATGAACAAGATATGCAGATGACTATTCCGCACCAGATACCTTTGTACCGTTCCCCACTACTACTGAAAAAGGCCTCCCCGCTGACCAAACTCAGTGGCAGTAGCTCGAAGGTGTGAGGGGAAGCCGCGTAGTGGGGGACGGTACACAGGTAGCTGGCGCGGAATTGATCATCGCCCAGGAAATTTTAGCTCAATTACAAATCTGTCTTCCCATTTTCGAGTTTTAATTCTGAAAATATGTCTTAGATTTGAAAGCATCAAATTATAAAATTGTATGTGAGTATAAACAATCATTATTGAAAGTATAGTCGTAAAAATAATTGTAGAAGAGATCACTCTACAGTTGGAAATCATTAATTAAGAATACTAAGAAAAATTAAATACTAAAAAAAATTTTTAAGAAGAATAAATAAAATACTTATAAATAAACTATTTACAATTGATTATTTCACTTATGTGTGCTTATAATTAATGATTTTTTACTGTAAAATCATTCTCTACTGTACGGTTGTCTCCTCTTTATTCTTTAAGAGTTTTTATAAATATTATTTTAATTTATTTTCAGAGAGGAATAAAGATGAATCATTCAATATTGCTAACTGAATCTAATAGTCACTAGAAATGACTGATTTTCAGTCAATAGAAGTGACTGATTTGTCTGCTGTAATGAAGCGATGCAATTATTTATAAATTAAAATTCTTCATTTAATTCCTTAATTCTAACGATTGATTCAAATTAACCATAAATGCTTGATTAACACATTTACTGGTTATATCGTCACATTTAAGATTATAAATAATTACTTTTTGCTTTACTTCAATCATTTTTTATTTAAAAAGTCTAAAATCCCTTTTTTTAAATATTAATTATTTTATCATAAATTGAACTATTTCATTTTTCGTTGAAAATTAATATTTTTTAGTTCAACTCTTGTTTAGTTAGTTTATTTGTTATGTATACAAATTTTTGCTGATTTTTGTTTTAATTAATGTTTATAACTAAAAATTTTACTTTTCCCTTTTTTGTTGAAAATTCGTCTTCATGACTATAGAAAATGAATTTTCTTACTCGAAAGCTAATTTTTTCGGTTCAGTTCAATCATAATAAAATTAAAATTAAAATCCTCTTTTGATGAAAAAAACTGTTATTAATTTTAAATGCAAATTCTTTTTAGTTGAAATATAAATAATTACATTTTTCGTTGAGACTTCATCTTTTTTTTTATTAAAATCAGTTTAGTTGAAAATTTATTTCTTTTTTTTTTAGTTGAAAATTCCTTTATTTGGTTAAATATTCATCATTTTGATTGAAAATTCTTCGGTTTGTTTAAAGACTTAACTACCTATTTTTTTTAATTCTTTTTTGTTGCTGTTTCAAATCGCTGCTATTTTTGTAGAAAATTAAACTTTTCTTATTTAAAAATAAAAATATTACTACTTCGTTAAAAGTTGAACTAAATTTGGTTGAAAAATAATTTTTTTTTGTTAAAGGTTCGAAATTTTTTTCGAAAATTCCTCTTATTGTAGATTCCTTTTTTTGTAAAAAATTCATCTTTTTTAGTTTAAAAGTGCACTACTTAAATAAAAGTTTGTACGATACTTTGTTAAATAGTAATTTTTTGGTTAAAGATTCATAATTTTACTTAAAGATTCATCTTTTTGGTGAAATTTTTTTTTTTAAATTAATTTTGATACTTGAAAATTCAACTATTTCATTTTTTTTAATTGCATCTTGATCTTCTTATTTAAAATTTTTAATACTTCGTTGATTATTTAAATATTTTGTTGAATATTGCTCTTCTTTTGTTGAATTCGATTCTTTTGTATTTAACATTAAAATCTCTCATGGTTAAAATAACAAATGTTTTTGATTTATAATTAAAATATTCATTCAAAATTTGTTGTTTTTGTTGTTGAAAATTCATTTTTTAAAGTAAAATCAAAATTACCCCTTTTTTAGTGGAAAATTCAAATTTTTTAGTCGAAATTTCAACTATTTGGTTAAAAATTTATTTATTGTGTCAAAAATTCCCATTTTGGGTTAAATTAAAAAACTTTTTGTTCGAAATTAAATTTCTTTTTTTGAAATAAATTTTTTGCAGATAATTTATCTTTTTTGATTAAAATTGCACTATTGGGTTAAAAGTGGACTTACTTTAAAAAAATACATTTTTTTCAATTAAAAATTCATCATTTTATTAAAAAATTTACGTCATTTGTGGAAAATTTAAATATTTTGTTAAAAATTGGTCTTCTTTTGTTAAATTCGATTCTTTTGTATTTAACATTTATTTGATATTTAATTTAACATTTAATTGATATTTTTTATTTGAAATTTTAACTATTTGGTTAAAAATTCATATATTTTGTTAAAAATTCCTATTTTTGGTTAAATTAAAGAACGCTTATTCCATATTGAATTTCTTTTGTTGAAATAATTTTTTTGCAGATAATTTATCATTTTTGTTTTAAAATTGCACTACTGGGTTGAAAGTGGACCTACTTCGTTCAAAACAATTTTTTTAAATTGAAAATTCATCATTTTGCTTTAAAATTTATGTCTTTTGTGGAAAATTTAAATATTTTGTTGAAAATTGTGTTTTTTTAATCTGGAAATTAATTTTGTTTCATGCAAATTTATCTATTCCATTTGTGGTTGAAAATGGACATTTTTTATTTACAAATTCAACTATTTTGTTGAAAATTTATTGTGTTTGGTTTAAAAGTAACCTTTTATTTTTAGAAAATCAATCATATTGATGGAGACTTAATTTTCGTTTAAACGTAATTACTTCGTGCAAAGTTGAAATGCTTCGTTAAAAATTTATCATTCGGTTCAAGATTCATCCGTGTAGTAAAAAATTAATCTTCCCGTTTGAAAATTTACTTTTTTGGTTAAAAATTGAAGTGCTTGGTTGAAAGTTTGACTGCTTTGTCAAAATTTAATTTATTTCGTTGAAAATTCATAATTTTAGTTAAAAACTAATCCTTTTTTTATTGAACTATTTTGTTAAAATGTTTCCTTTTCTTTAGCATTCATTTTAATATATAAAAATTTAAGTATTCAATTTTTTTGTACAAATTGAAACGTTATAGTTGAAAATTCAACAGATTGGATCATTTAAAATTACTGATATCATCAGTGATTCAAATTCTGAAAGGAAACGGAAATTTGACATCTTTCAAAACTTGTGTTTCTTCAAGATAATCAATTTAGCGATTTTATGTGCATATTCAGTTCAGATAAATGTACACCATGTAAGCAGAAATAACGATGCAAATTTAATGAATCAACTATATCTGATGGTATGTATCAGAATCGAATCGCAAAAATGCACGCGATCTGCATACAAGATTCTCTCAATATGCGATTTATACGAGAATCTTAATGCAGTCCGTAAACGATATGAATGAAAAAAAGACATCCCACTTTAAATCCCAATTTCTTGAATTAAATTTCATGATAATTTAACTGACCTTACTCTCATCAAAACATTATTTTCCTTGAATTTAAATTAATTTTTAACAACGTAAGTTCCTCTTTCATTTACTTTTATCCTTACCGAGGACGTAATTACTCCTGCTTTCGCTAAAATTGTATGCAATCTCGTACAATCCCATGCAATCCTTTCCAATCCATTGTAATCCCATGCAATCCTTTACAATCCCCCGGAATGTCATGTTATCCTTTGAAATCCCTTGTAATCCCGTGAAATCCTTTACAAGCTCTTTTAATCCCATGTAATCCTTTAAAATACCTTTTAATCCCATGTAATGATTTACAATCCCTTGCTTCCCCATTCAATCTTTTCTAATCCATTGCAATCCCATGCTATCCTTTACAATCCCTTTTAATGTCATGCAATCATTTACAATCCCTTGTGACTCATACAATCCTTTCTAATACATTGTAATTCCATGCTATCATTTACAGTCCCATGGAATACCATGTAATCCCTTGAAATACCTTGTGACCCCATGCAATTCTTTACAATCCCTTGTAATTCCATGCTATCATTTGGAATCCCTCGTAGTCCCATAAAATTCTTTACAACATTTTGTAATCCCAATCAATCCTTTAGAACCCCTCGGAATGCCATGTTATCCTTTGAAATCCCTTGCAATCCCACGAAATCCTTTACAACCTCCTTTATTCCCATGCAATCCTTTACAATCCCTTGTAATGTCTTTTAATCCCATATAATCATTTACAATCCCTTGTGACCCCATTCGATTTTTTCTAATCCATTTTAATCCCATGATATCCTTTACAATCCCATGGAATACCATGTAATCCTTTGAAACACCTTGTGACACCATGCAATCCTTTACAATCCCTTGTAATTCCACGCTATCATTTGAAATCCCTTGTAATCCCATGAAATTCTTTACAACATCTTGTAATCCCAAGCAATCCTTTAGAACCCCTCGGAATGCCATGCTATCCTTTGAAATCCCTTGCAATCCCATGAAATCCTTTACAACCTCTTTTAATCGCATAATAATCCTTTACAATCCCTTTTAATCCCATGTAATCATTTACAATCCCTTGTGACCCCATTCAACCTTTTCCAATCCATTGTAATCCCATGCTATCCTTTATAATCCCATGGAATACCATGTAATCCTTTGAAATACCTTGTGACTCAATGCAATCATTTACAATCCATCGGAATGTCATGTTATCCTTTGAAATCAATTGTAATCCCATAAATCATTTACAATCCCTTTTAATCCCATGTAATCATTTACAATCCCTTGTGACCCCATGCAATCCTTTACAAACCCTTTTAATGCCACGTTATCCATCGAAATAAATAAATAAATACAAAAATAATTTAAATAATGCCATGCAATCCTTTGAAATACCTTGTGTCCCCATTCAATCCTTTACAATCCCTTGTATGTCATGTTATCCTTTGAAATCCCTTAAAATCCCATGAAATACTTTACAACCTCTTGCAATCCCATGTAATTCTTTACAATACTTTTTAATCCCATGTAATCATTTACAATCCCTTGTGACGTCATTCAATCCTTTCTAATCGATTTTAATCCCATGCTATCCTTTGAAATCCCTTGCAATGCCATGTTATCCTTTGAAATGAATAAAAAAATTTAATTATTATTATTATTACACCATTAAGCCGTTTCCCTTTCGGGGTAGACGTGACTCCTTTCAAATACCTTGTGACCCCATTCAACCTTTTACAAACCCTTGTAATGCCTTGTTATCCCCTGAAATCCCTAGTAATCCCATGAAATCCTTTAAAACCTCTTGTAATCCCATGTCATCCTTTACAATCCCTTTTAATCCCATGTAATCATTTACAATCCCTTGTGAACCAATTCAATCCTTTCTAATCCATTTTAATCTCATGCTATCCTTTACAATCCTTTTTAATGCCATTTAATCCTTTGAAATATCTTGTGACCCCATTTATTCCTTTACAATCCCTTGCAATGCCACGTTATCCTTTGCAATAAATAAATAAATAAAAACATAATTTAAATAATGCCATGTAATCCTTTGAAATGTCTTGTGACCCCATTCAATCCTTTACAATCCCTTTTAATGCCCAGTTACCCTTTGACATCCCTTGTAATCCCATGAAATAATTTACAACCTCTTGGAATCCAATATAATCATTTACAATCCCTTTTAATCCCATGTAATTATTTACAATCCCTTGTGACCCCATTCAATCTTTTCTAATCCATTGTAATCCCATGTTATCCTTTACAATCCCTTGTAATGACATTTAATCCTTTGAAATACCTTGTGCCCCCATGCAATCCTTTCTAATCCATTTGAATCCCATGTAATCCTTTACAATCTCTAGTAATCCAGGTCAATCCTTTCCAATCCATTGTTATACCACGTAAACCTTTAAAATCCCTTGTAATCCCCCACTACAAAAAAAATATTTTAAGAAATTCAGTATAGGTCTCTAATGATTATCCCACAATGAACTTATTATAATTTTTTCATGGCTTTAGAGTTTAGGCAAATAATTATAAAAAAAACATTATAAAAAAATAATACAATTTTAAGGAATTGTAAAAAAGTTAACAAAAATGTCAAGTACCTCAATGGATTGCAAGGAATTAAAAAAAATTTCAGATTATTTTCCGCGGTTATTAAAATAATTCGTCAAATTTTATAAACATTTTACGGGATTTAAAAGATTTCCAAAAAAATCAGTAGATCTTAAGGGATTCAAAAGGATTTCGAAGGACTTCCACGGACTTCAAACATTTGAATGAATTTTAAAGGTCTGTTGCGTTTCACGCTTTGCGCTCGCTAATATAATACGTATATACCTCGCGCTCCGTCTTTGTGAATCCCCCAAATTTGTGCATAGATATTTTAAAATTAAAGTTCAAAGAATCGACTACTGTATTTTGGTGATTGTGAATTCTCTTTCGTTAATGCTCCTTTGGCATTAACGAACACATTTTCACCACGTGTCTTGGGCTTCACGCTCGATAAAAAATTGTTTGAAATGAAGGAATTTTTGATCATTTCAACTATTTTTAGGAAGTTTTGGGAATTTGAAAGATATTCTAACATTTACAGGATTCCAAAGGTATTCATGTATTTTTAAGGTAATTCAATGAATTATATGAGATTTAAAGGGTTTTTCTTAAATCTCCAAGGATTTCAAGGAATTTAAACGATTCTTTTTTTAGAAAGTTTAAAGAATAATTTTAATTTCATCCTACATTCAAGGAATTTAATATTATTTGTAGTAATTCCAATAAATTTATACAATTTCCAAAGATTTCAAGGGATTTTAAGAGATTTCAAGCAATTTTACAAGATTTAAATTATTTTACTAAATCTCCCAAGATTTCAAGGGATTTAAAAAATTTCTAAGGATTTAAACGTTTTTTTGTCAGAGAAGTTCAATAAATATTTTTCACGTAATTTATATTGAAGGGATTTCAAATGAATTCTACTTATTTTAACGGACGTTTACGATTTTCAGAGATTTCAAGGGACTTTAAAGGATTACAATTGATTTCAAGATATTTGAGGTATTTTAATGAATTTCAAAAGATTTGAAGGATTTTATTAATCCCCAGGGTTCCAAGTGATTAACATATTTCTAGGGATTTAAACAGATTTTTTTTACAAAAGTGCAATAAATAACATTAATTTAATTTATATTTATGGAATTTACAATTATTTCTACTTATTTTTACGTATGTAAACGATTTCCAAAGATTTCTAAAGATTTTAATGGATTTTAAGGGATTCCAGAAAATTTCAAGGATTTGGAACCTTGTTCCAGGAATCTTACATGATTTAAAGGATTTCACTCAATCTCAAAGGATTTCAAGAGATTTTTAATATTTCTATGGATTTAAACCCTTTTTTTAGAAGTTTATTGAATCCTTTAAATTAAATTAATATTGAAGGGATTTCAAATTATTTCTAGTTTTTAATGAATTTTTACAATTTCCACAGATTACAAGGGATTATAAATATAAGGGATTCCAAAGAATTTTAAGGGTTTTTAACGTATTTCAAGCATTTTCAAAAGATTTAATGGAATTTATAAAATCTCCAAGGATTTTAAGGACTTTACATTTTTTGTAGAGCTTTCAACGGTTTTTGGTTATAAAATTTTAATGCATAATTTAAAATTAAAATGATTTCTACTAATTTCAATAGATTTCCGCGATTTTCCAATATTTCAAGAGATTTTATTTTATTTCAAGGGATTCCAAGAGATTTGAAAGTTATTTCAAGGAATTTCACATGGTTTGAGGAATTTTACTAAGTCTCCAAAGATTTCAAGAAATTTTAAATATTTTTAGGAATTTAAACTGTTTTTGGTTAAAGAAGTTTATTAAATAATTTAAATTTAATTTATATTCAAGGTATTTCAAATAATTCCTACTTATTTTCATAGATTTTTACTATTTCTAAAATTTCAATAAATTTTAAATAATTTTACAAGACTCAAGCACCTCCTTTTTTTTAATATTTGAAAGATTTCCAAGAAGGCATTTTAAAATTTTGGTGGATTTAGATATATTTTCAAAAGTTATAGGGATTTCAAAAGATTCCGATGGATTTTCATGAGTTACAATAAAATTTTAATTAATATAAAAAAATCAAGGGAATTCACGAGTTTTTTCTTTATTGAATTCATTTCTGCAGAATATCTTTTTCGGGGTTCTTCCATATGTGATTATGAGTGGTTCCTTTATAGTGTATTATTAACAGTAATTCCTAAAATATTTGTCTATAATTTATTTTAAAGCAACCTGTTGCAATAATTTTCAGTCGCATATATTCAATCTTTTTTTCTCACTCTTTCGACCCAAGTCACTGATCAATCTCTCTAGCAAGCACCCTAGGCGAAGAGCTTCATAAATTCCACTTAATAAAAAAAATTCTGCATCAAGGAGACTTTGAGTATTTAGAAATGAAAAGAAAAATCAAAGAAAAACTTTATTTATGCTAATTTAAAAAAAAAATAAGAATTTTAAAGAGCGATTATGAATTAGGATAGCTTTTTAAATAAGTCGACATTCAATTATTTAACGCCCTTCTGCATTTGAGATTTTTACAATCCTCTTCACTAAAACCACTAGAAATTCCAATGTCAAATACGTTTTCTCACGTCCAAAACGTAGTGCTAATTTCAAGAACGGATTACAAGCAGAATTGCACAATTATACTGAAATTAAGCGATAATTCTGGTATTAAGAGGAGCATAAAGTGGCCAACCAATATAACTTCTGTATTATAAGCCGTGTGAATCATTCAGGGGCTACGATTAAATGCGTTCATAAGTTTCTCGGTGACTAGAATCGTAAAAAGTCGTATATTTTCGGGCAGATTTATCTTCGGAAGTATTAATTTTGTTATTTGTTTTTGTTTTTTATACGCAATAATTTCTTGAAATTATTAAATGAGAGGTATTAAGCCTTGGAAGTTTCTTAAAAAATTCGATAAATTTAATGCATATTCAAAATTGAGATAGTTTAGTATGGAGTAGTTTATTATTATTATTATTATTATTATTACAAATTTGTATATATTTTTTAATGTTAAATGTGCTTTTAAGTTCAGATGAAATAACACTGCAGACTGAAGTCAAAAAATTTATTGGTTTGCAAGTAATAAAGATGACTTTTCTATCATAAAAAATGGATTTTGAGTCCAAAAGTCTAGCGACCAATTTGCTACAAAATAGTTGAATTTTCAAGACCAGAACATGAATTTTTGACAAACACTTTTATTTTCAGTTAAAAAATTAATTATTTAAAAAAAGGGAATTTTCAAATAAAATTGTAAGTCTCCGACAAAAAAATGAACTTTTAAGAAGGTAGTTTGAATTATAACCAAGGACTTGAATTTTTCACCTACAAAAATTAATTTTCAACGAAAAATGTAATAGTTGATAATTAAAATAAACAAATATAAATAAAATATCTAAAGAAAAATGGTATCTCAGTCTAACGAATAATACAGATTTTTAAAAGATTTTAAAATTATATTTTAAAAATCTGCGTGAATCACAAGTTTAAACGCGCTAAAGGCGCGTGTTTGATGCGTCTCGCGCTTTGCGCTCGATAATATAATACATTATATACCTCGCGCTCCGTCTTTGTGAATCCCCAAAATTTCAGCATAAATATTCTAAAATTAAAGATCAAATATTTTGGTGATTGTGAATTCTCTTTTGTTAATGCTCCTTTGTCATTAAAGAACAAATTTTCATCACGTGTCTTGGACTTCGCGCTCGATTAAAAATTGTTTGAAGTGAGCATTTTTCTATATTATGTTCAACTCTATTGTATTATTATATATAAATTTCTTCTTATTATTAATACAGTATTTGTTCCTGAAAAATGTATGATTTTATTAAATCTATATTTATTATTAAAATTCAAAATGTCCATTGAACAGAAAAAAATTTCAAAGCAAATTTGTCGATTTAATTTAGAAAAATTTTTGTTTCTTAATTTTTTTTGTACCTTGTGTCATTTTTCCAAAAAGTTAATTTTTTATTTTTAATTTTAATTTTTATAACAGAAGTTCAAAACAAATTTCTGGATCTCTTTTTTTTAAATAAAAACTTTTGACTAATTATTTATTTTTTTATATCCTGTATTGTTTATACACAAATTTTAATTCTTTTAAAATCATTTTCTTACGATCATAACAAAAACCTTGCGTCTTATTAAAAAATTATTTATAATTAATATTGTAGATATTTTTTGGGTGAAGAAATTTTGTCTGAATGTCATTTTTTATGAAACAAATAAAAACTACGAGTACTATCAAAAAATAATTCACAACAAATTTGTAAACCTTTTTATTTTTAACATTTTTCACGAATAAAACGAAAAATATTCTTCTCATAAAAAAATGTTTTTATACAAAATTTTTTTCTTTTTAAAATGAACAATTTTTGTTAACAAATTTTTTTTATACCGCGTATAGTTTTTGTGGGAAATGGAATTTTAGATATTTGATAACATTTTTCGCGATTAAAACAAAGAATATGTGTCTCCTTCCCATCAGAATGAAAATTTAAAAATATATATTTAAATATCTAAATGTAAAATTGTATATATTTTTAACTTACGAGAACCTTGCGTGAATACTTGCAACAATATGAACTCACCTGGAACAAAAAAAGTAAATAATTTTTGTTAGTTCTGGATAATATTTTAATAAAAATTTGCATTTAAACTGAATCTTTTTTGGTTAGAATAAATAAATGTTGGTAAAAATTGTTCATTTTTTGGCTGAAAATTACAACTAATTGCATGAAAATTATTCTGCTTTGTTGTAAAATTCAATTCTTTTCTATAAAAAATCGTTTTGGATTGGGTTGAATTAAACTATTTTTTAGTTTAAAATAAAAATATTTTTTTAAAGAAATATCAATTATTAAACTTTTTGTTTAGAACTCATCTTTTTTGTTTGAAAATTTCAACTAACTTAGTGAAAGTGGAACTATTTGGTTAAAATTATTTTTTTGGTTGATGATTAATGATCTTAGTTGAAACTCCCTTTTCTTGTTCAATATTTAACTATTTTTTTTTAATTTTTGTTTCTCAACACTTTTTTATTGAATATTCATCTTCTTGCTAATAAATTTATCTTTTTGGCTAAAACTTTATTTTTTTGGTTGAAAATTTATTATTTTGGTTGAAAATTAAACTATTAGATTAAAAAGTCCTTTAAAAATCCAAATATTTGGTTGAAAATTCAAGTCTTTTATTAAACACTATGGTAGAAAATTAATCTTATAAATCGAAAATTTATCTTTTTCACGTGAAAATGAAACTATTTTGTTAAAAATTCGTCTTTTTATTAAAAACGTGACCTCATTAGTTAAACGTTCAAATTTTTGGTTAAAATTTAACCATTTTGTTAAAGATTTGTTTTTTTATTTATTTTTTTTAATTTATTTTTTTAACTCTTCTAATTCTGGTAGAAAATGTATATTTTTAGCTGAAAATCAATGCTTTTTATTGAAAATTTATCTTTTTTGGAAGTAAATTCATATTTTGGGTTGAAAATTCTACTATTTGTTTAAAATCTCATTTTCTTGGTTTTGAATATTCATTTTGGTCGAAGATTTATTTCGTTCATTCAAAATTTAACTATTTTGTTGAAATTTTTGTTTGTCAACATTTTTTTTATTGAATATTAATATTCTTGGTAATAAATTTATCTTTTTAGTTATAAATTTATTTTTTTGGTTGAACATTAATCTATTAGATAGAAAGTCCTTTAAAAATTCAAAGATTTGGTTGAAAATTCATGTCTCTTATTAGCCACTATTTGTCTGTGCTAGAAAATTAATATGATAAATCGAAAATTTATCTTTATTACGTGAAAATGAAACTATTTTTTCGACGGAAATTCGTCTTTTTGGTACAAAAGTGACCTCTTCACTTAAACTTTCAAATTCTTGGTTAAAATTTAATTTCTTTGGTTGAAAATTTTACCATTTTGTTGAAGATTTTTATTTTTTTTTAATTTTAATTTTTTATTTTTTTAAATTTATTTTTTTAACAAATCTTTCATTTCTGGTAGAAAATTTATCTTTTTTAGCTGAAAATTAATGTTTTTTGTTAAAAATTTATCTTTTTTTAAGTAAATTCATATTTTAGGTTCAAAATTCAACTATTTGGTTTAAAATTTATTTTCTCGGTTTTAAATATTCATTTTAGTCGAAAATTTATTTCGTTCGTTCATAATTTAACTATTTAGTTGAAATTTTTGTTTTTCTTTTTGGTTAAAAATGTCTTTTTTTTGTTAAAAATAAAACTATTATATTAGAAAGTCCTTTAAAAAATCAAAATATTTGGTTGAAAATTCGTTTGTCAACATTTTTTTTTTTTGAACATTAATCTTCTTGGTAATAAATTTATCTTTTTGGTTAAAATTTTTTTTTTAATGAAAATTTAACGATTAGATTAGAAAGTCCTTTAAAAATTCAAATATTTGGTTGAAAATTCATGTCTCTTATTAAACACTATTTGTCTGTGGTCGAAAATTAATCTTATAAATTGCAAATTTATAAAATTTAAAATTTATCTTTCTTACGTGAAAATGAAACTACTTTGTTGAAAATTCGTCTTTTTGGTAGAAAAGTGACCTCATTAGTTAATCCTTCAAATTTTTGGTTAAAATTTAATTTTTTTGGTTGAATATTTAACAATTTTGTTGAAGATTCGTGTTTTTTTTAAAATAATTTTTTAACAACTCTTCTATTTCTAGTAGAAAATGTATATTTTTAGCTGAAAATTAATTTTTTTTTTGAAAATTGATCTTTTTTGGAAGTAAATTCATATTTTGAGTTGAAAATTCAAATATTTGGTTAAAAATTCATTTTCCCGGTTTTGAATATTCATTTTAACCGAAAATTTATTTCACTCGTTCAAAATATAAACATTATTTGTCTGTGGTAGAAAATTAATCATAAAAATTGAAAATTTATCTTTTTTACGTGAGAATGAAACCATTTTGTTAAAAATTCGTCTTTTTGGTAGAAAAGTGACCTCATTACTTAAACCTTCAATTTTTTTGTTAAAATTTAATTTCTTTGGTTGAAAATTTAACCATTTCGTTGAAATTTTTTTTTTTTTTTAAATTTTTTTTAACAAAACTTCTATTTCTGGTAGAAAATGTATGTTTTTAACTGAAAATCAATGTTTTTTGTTGAAAATTTATCTTTTTTGGAATTAAATTCATAATTTGGGGTCAAAATTCAACTATTTGGTTTAAACTTCATTTTCGCGGTTTTAAATATTCATTTTAGTCAAAAATTTATTCCGTTCGTTCAACATTTAAATATTTTGTTGAAAATCAGTTATTTTTTAATTCAAAATTACTTAAAAAATTATCTTTTTTAGTTAAAAATTAATTTATCTTGTAGAAAATTTTTCTTTGTCGTGTTAAAAAAATCATATTTTTGGGGTAAAACTCAATTGTTTTGCAGGAAATTTGTCTTTTGGCTTAAAAATTAAACAACTTAGATTATTTTTTATTAACTAAATAATGTTTCTTGGTTAAAAATTCCTAATTGCCAATTGATAATTCGTCTGTTTTGTTTGAAAATTCGACTGATTTGTGGGAAATTCTTATTTGTTTGTCTAATTCAGCTGTCATTTCATTTTTTTTTAAATCTAATATTCATTACTTTGAGTGAAAATTTAACTACTTCTTCGAAAATTACTTTTTTTATTAAAATAATTCGCTTTAACTGAAATTGTAATTCTCCCATTTTTGGTTCGGAATTTACCTTTTTGATTTGAAGACTTAAATATTTGTTAAAAAATTTATTTATTTTATGAAGGTCTTAGTTAACTTATGAATATAACCCCTTATACAAATTTCTGTGGCTTAAAATTTTCAGTAATAAAAATTAAGAGCACGATCTTCTTAAATATCCTATAGAAAAAATATGTTTAATTAAATTTTTTTAGTTTTTATGTCATATTGTCGACTAGCGTAAATATATAATAAAAATTTGTTGATAATGGTATCACAGTTTTTTATCTACTTTTCCAAACCAAAATGGTTCAAGCATTCACCTGTGAAAAAAAATTATTTAGGTCCACTGGGATTCGAACCTAGCTCTACAGATTTCCTGTCTGGTGGCATGTGGCGGGAGTACCAGACCCGCAACCTGTAGACCAGGGTTCGAATCCCGGCGGAGCTACATATAATTTTTTCACGAATAAAATACTAAAGCCATTTTGGTTTATACTAGTAGACGACAAACAATAATTTCATAACAAAAAATAGAAATTTTATTGTTTGGCTGTTATTGGGGTCATTTGAAATGTAGAAAGCAATAAATGTTAAAATAACTTGAAAATTTCTGGTTACGCCACTGAAAACGCATCCTGATTACGTATTCACATTGAATGAGTTACGATAATGATACGAAAAGCGAGTCTAGACTCTCTTGTCACGAGCTAGCGTGATAAAGTGTCAGCGAAACGCATAACTGCTCTTACGCGGCTGACGCTATATTAACAACATAATAGAGTCATAAACTATCTTGACAAAGACGAATTAAAAGTTCTGCATTTAATCTCTTCAGATTTTAACTTAAGTTTCTTCAATTTATAAATAAAATTTATTTTAATATTAATTATAGCCATCACACAATTCTATAAATGAATAGGTAAGGGGGAAAAAATGTTTCTGGACAAATTGGTATTCAGAAGCAGTTTTTAAAACGATTTGATTTTTTTCATTGGACCAATAAAATTCTGCATACATTGGTGCAGGCAGACGGTGGAAATTTTTTTATTTTTTATTTAATAACAAAAATGGACACATTTTTTTTAGGAAAGTAATGGTTTTCGAAAAATAATTTAATTTAATCCAAAACATCTATAAACAATTAAGCAACTATCCAGAAAAGTTGTCTGATGGCTTTGAAATTGTTGACAAATTTATTGAATTTGTTATAAACAAATAAGTGGGTGACAACGGAGTCTTGGGCATTGACAGTGAATTGTAAATCTATTTATAGTACACTTAAACAATTTATAAACAAAAATAATTATTTAATTAAATTCGTGAAATATAATAAATATATTGTAATATTATAAATAAACAAATTTTATAAAAAAATTATACATAGCAGGTTTTTTTTATTGAATGTGCCAAAAATTATACGAAAATTTCACAAAATTATCAAATTTTTCATCCAGTAAAAATTGATGATTGTTTAAACAAATTAATTTTAAAAATTCACTATCTGGATATTTTTAGCTATAAACTTGGTTTTTTCATCTTAAGGAAGTGTAAATAACAAATTTTAACTTTTAGGGAGTTTATGTGATAATCAACAATTTTCATTGTCAGCAACAATTGTTTAAACAATTTTTTACCGCCTTAGGCATTTTTTAAGAAAAAAAATGCGCTTTTTTAGGGTATTAATAAACTGTTATTTAACAATGTCTCTCTGCTATCGGTTCATAACAACTGATAATTGTTTAAACAAAATTAGTTAACAAATGCATTTTTCGCCTATTTCAAAAAGGTAACAAATTGGTTTTTTCATTGTAACTAACTGTTATTAACTAATTTTTAAACCCTTTTTAGAAACCTTGACAACGATCCACTGCTGTTATTTTTATTAATAATAATAATTATAATATTAATAATAAACTTTCTAAAAATTTAGAAATTTGTAATTTACACTTTATTACTTTGAACAAACTAAGTTTGTATCTCTAAAATTAGCCAGATAGTGCATTTTTTAATTAATTTTATTTAAACAATAACCAGTTTTATTGGATAAATATATCTGACCATTTTATGACATTTTAATGTAATTTTCGGCTGATTCGACAGAAAAAACTTGATTTATTTAAACATAACTACCTCCTATAGACAATTGTTTAAAAAAAATTGTTTTTAAAACAAAAATTTATTTATTATATTTCATAACTTGAATTTAAAAACTTAACTTAAAACTTAACTTTTAAAATTTTTTTCTATAAATTGTTCAAATTAGTGCAAATCTATTCACGAATCACTTCCAATCCCCATGAATCAATTTTCACTTACTTATACCTTTATAAAAAATTCAATAAATTTTTTAACAATTTCTAAGCTATTGGAAAAATTTTCTGGATATTTTTTTAATTGATTCTAAGTATTTTTAATTGAATCAAAATATTTTTTGAAAAATTTTTTGAAAACTGTTACACTTGTGATTAACTTTTTTTTTGTTTTTGTTATTAAATAAACAAATAATCCAGAATACTTGAATTAATTTTAAATTAACTAATTATGAATCCAGATACATTTTCAAATAGGTTTTGTTTAAAATTTGCATTTCTTATTGAAATTAACTGTTTTTGATTTAAATGAAAATCTTGCTGGGTTTTAATAACAACAATTAAACTTTTTGTTGAGATTTTTTTTATATTAAACAACCTAGTTGAAATTTGTTATATTTTGTAAAAATCTCAATTTTTTTGGTAAAGATTCATAATTTTAGTTGAAAATTCACCTTTATATTGGAAAATTTAGTTTTTTTTATTGAAAATTTATTATTCCATTTTTGGTAGTAAATATATATTTTAAAATGAAAATTTAACTTTCCTACTTTAAAATTAAAGTATCTGGTTGAAAATTTTTATTTTTGAATAAAAAATACAATTATTATGAAGAAAATACGTCTCTTTTCTTTGAAATTTAACTTTTTTTATTTAAAATTCAACTATTTTGGTAAAAAAAAATTAAACAATTTGACTGAAAAATTGAATATTTATTTCAAAAATCAACTACTTGGTAGAAAATTAACTTTTTTGTTGAAAATGCATAGAAAATAAATTCACATAGAAAATAAATCTGTTTTGCCGAAATCAATGCATTTTGTCAAAAATTTGTTTTTTTTAGCAGAAATTTAATCTCGTTTTTTTGATAATTCATTTTTTTTTATTTTGTTAAAAATTAAACTATTGATTTGAAAGATTGACTACTTGGTTAAAAATTCAGTGGCGGGCGCCACATTTTAATTTTTTGTGGTAAATTCATGTATTATGTTTAAAATTATTTGGTCGAAAAATTATATCTGAAAATTCATCCTTTATGGTGGAAAAATAATCTTTTTTGTTTAAAAATTCATCTTTCTTTATTTTTTAATAAAAATTCTTATCTTGTCTTGTTGAAACACAAATTATTAAATTTTGCGTTGAGAATTTATCTTTTTTGTTTGAGAACTAAATTATACTTGGTTACCGATTAAAATATTTTTTTCTAAATTTAAATCTTTTTTGAAAATTCACCTTTATCATGGAAAGTTTAATAAGTTATTTTTATTGAAAATGTAATTATTCCCTTTGTGGTAGTCAATATATATTTTGAAATAAAAATTCATCTTTTCTGTTTTAAAATTAAAGTATCTGGTTGAAAATTCTTATTTTTGAGTAGAAAAATTGAATTATTATGTAGAAAATACGTCTCTTTTGTTAGAAAATTCAACTTTTTTTATTTAAAATTTAACTCTTTTGGTAAAAAAATTTAACAATTTGACTGAAAAATTAAATATTTATTTCAAAAATCAACTACTTGGTAGAAAATTAACTTTTTTGTTGAAAATGCATAGTTTCATATGGAAAATAAAACTGTTTCACGAAAATTAATGCATTTTGTTAAAAAATCGTTTTTTTTTTAGTAAAAATTTAATTCAGTCTTTTTGAAAATTCACCTTTTTGGCTGTAAAATGAACTATTTTGTTAAAAAATGGAGTTTTGTTTAAATTAAACTTGTAAAAAATGCGTTTCTTTGTTCGTTGAAAAATAACTTTTTAAACTGAAAATGTATCTATTCCATTTTAGGTTGAAAATTTATTTTTAGAACTTCAGCTATTTGGTTAAAAATTAACTTGTTGATTCAAAATTCAATAGCGGGCGCCAAATTTTAATTTTTTGTGGTAAATTCATGTATTTTGTTTAAAATTATTTGGTCGGTTAGTATTTGGTCGAAAAATTATCTCTGAAAATTGATCCTTTATGGTAGAAAAATAATATTATTTGTTTAAAGATTCATCTTTCTTTATTTTTTAATTTAAATTTTAATATCATCTTGTTGAAACACAAAATATTAAATCTTGGGTTGAGAATTTATTTTTTTTATTTGAGAACTGAATTATGCTTGGTTACCGACTAAACTATTTTTTTTTAAATTTAATTTTTTTTTTTGAAAATTCAACTTAAAAAAAAATGAAATCCGTGTATAGCGAACGGTTTCGCTACTTTTCTATTTTTAAATTGTGATTTGTTTATGGTCTTGAAATCACACATAAAATGTCTGGAGTACCGTTTGATGTCCTTTTGACTGCATTAAGATTAAACTTGTATCACTCCGAGTTAGAAATTATTCTTGTTTTTAACATCTCAATAAAAAATTTGCAAAAATAACTATTATTAGAACTTTCTTTTTGTGCTTGTTTTTTTATCTCTTAAATGGATCGAAAGAAAATAAAGTTATGGAATTCAAGTTTTTGATTTAATTTATCGTTATACTTTTGTGAAACTAGAAAGCATTAATTTATTTATAAGTAAATGTTATCCTGACTCAGAAAAATAAAAATAAATATAGAAATTAATAAAAATATGTAGAAGGAATGCAAATCTCTTTAAAAAAGAAAAGAAACGCTTTAGGCATCTGGCTCGAGATCTCTTTGTGCATATTTTTTTAAGTAAGCAAAAAATTTGTATTTTAATATTTAAAAGTCAAAGTTCTTCAAAACTGGTAATTTAAAAACATTCCGCGAAAGAAATGGAAAAATTGATCTTTATCTTTTCATGTTAAAAAGATGTTTCTCAGTTCATAAAGAGTTGAGGCTCAAACCTTTTTTCTGCTATAAATTTCTTTTAAGATGACAATATTAAATTATTTTAATTTGAAATTTTCAATTAAAAAATAATTAAAAATTTTGAATTGAAAGCTTTAGAAATTTAAAATAATAATAAATCTGAACAAGTTCAAATCAAACAATTTGAGATTAGGTCAAATTTAAAAAAAGTAAATTATTTTTAATGGAATCAGAAGAAAATGAACTTGTCTTACTTCTAAATAAAATTGTATAAAATTGAAATTTTTGAAATCAGCACCTCTCAAAAGTGACAAATTTTAGACTAGAATTTAACAAATTTGACAATATTGTTTGAAAAGGAATAAAATTGCATCTTTTTTTTTTAATTCAGATCGTTAAACATTGTACAATATTATTTCGAATTGAATGATTTCAGATTAAAATTATAGAACTAGGACAATTTAAAAACGTTCAAAATTAAATAATTTTATATTAGAATTTTTATTAGATTATTTAAAGAATAAAAGAATTTTAAACGAATTTATGTAAAAAACTCAACATTTTATTTTAAAATTGATTATATTAACTTTTTTAGGATCAAAAATAACTTCAGCGTGACTTCGTTTAAATTTTTAATTATAAAACTTAAGAATGGAACTATTCTAGAAAAAAATTAATAAAATTTTTTAAAAAATTACAACAAATACAAAATAATATTTCGCTACTAAAAATTTCAAATATTTTAGCGTTAAAACACTTAAATATAACAAATTAAACATTCAATAAAATATTAAATTTGTTACTTTTAAATATATAAATTTTATTGTTAAATTTTATTGTTAAATTGTATTTAATTCAAATATTATTTAGGTTATTTAACACATTATTATTATTTTTGAATTATTATTATTTAGAAACATTATTGAATAAACAGTATATTTGAAATTGACATCAAACATTTTTGAATATTTAAATCTAAAATTATTTAATTTAAAGCCAAATTCAAAACTGACTCAAATTGTTAAAATAATAGAATATTTAATTTTGATATTAATAAACATAAAACTGAACATTAAGACTAATATGAAATTTTGTAATTTTGAAAGTTTTTATATTGAAATTGATCTAACATTTTCAATACTTTTTGCATTTGAAATTACAATATTTTTGTAGAAATCTTTTCGAATTAAAAATTATAATTTAAAATTGAAATTATAGAAATTTTAAAGATTATAAATATTATTAAGTATCGTATCATGTATTATTAAGTGACATTTAAAGTAATTGGATAGATTTTTTACTAAAGAAAGGTGATTTGTTTATAAAAATCAAACAAATTTTAGTTGATTCAACAAAATATTTCATTGACCACATAAAATTTTGTTGTTGAATGAACCAAACATCTACCAAAATATTTGGTTGAAACAAAAAAAATGTAGTTTGTTAATTAACTATTTTGTTGTTTATGTAATAAACGTATTCTATGGTTTCCTAAATGTATTCTAAAAAACTTGTAAATTATATTCTTTCTTATTGAAAACTTACAAAATAAAAATTAAACAATTCCAAACTTTGTTTAAAGTCTACCAAATTTTTAGATGATTTTAACACAATCTTTTGGTTAAATATCTTTATCTAAATGAATGAATAAATAAATAATAAATAAAATAAATATCTTTTCCAAGAAATAAATATGGTTAGCTCAATCAAATATTTTCTTGAATTAGCCAAATCAACATTTTTTTCAATCAATTTTTTCTGAACATCGCTTCTTACAAATTTTTGAAAAAATATTGCATTTTAATAAAAGACGGCTTATTTTTCCGGAAAAGCATTCTCTACAGTTCCACTGTTTCCAATTTTTAAAGTACATTTTTCTATGGTTTCTATGGCTTCTTCTATGGCTCTAAATCGTTAGAACAATTTTTCTGTAGAAACATTTTTTAAAACCAATAATTATATTTTAAGATCATTTAGTTTTTTGTTAAATCAAAAACAGTAGCGTTGTAGAGAATATTTTCCCGGAAAAAGAAGCCGTCATTTATTAAAATGCAATTATTTTTCAAAAACTGATAAGAAGCGACGTCAAAAAAAAATTCAATTGCAAAAAACATAGTTAAAATTATTGTTTTTTTTTGTTGTGAATTTATATATTTTTTATAAAAAATAATGTTTTTTATTTGGAATAACATCAGATATCAAGAAAATGTTTTTTTCCTATGAGTTATATAATATTGTTATATAATTATGAGTTATATAATATAATATGATAAATTAATAAATTTTAATTAAATAAAAGCTATAAAGTTTAAAAATTAATTAACTCAAACTTATGGCGTTAAAAATTAAACAATTCCAAAATTCGTTTAAAAACTGAAACATTTGTAAATTATGATTTTGAAGCTGAGTCGTCGAAAAATATTAGGTTCAGATATCAATTTTAGTAGAATCAACAAAATTTTGGTTCGTTCAGCCATATAATATAGTTATTATATGGAAAAAAAACATTTGGTTGACAAAAATTAATTTGTAGGTTCTTTTAACTCAATATTTTATTTAAATATATTTATCTAAAAAAATAGATATCTTTTTCAATAACTAAATTTGGTTTGGTCAATCAAATATTTTGCTGAATTAGCCAAATCAACATAAACCAAGTTTTTTTGGTTCAAGAAAATGTTTTTTTTCTCGAGAAATTTTCTTTTAATTTTAATTTCTTTTTATTGTCTTTTAAATAATAGGATCTTGAAACTAAGTCTTTAAAAATTATTAAGATAAGATTTTGGGTGAAGGAACTAAATTTTAGATGTTTTAGTCACAGAATATGGTTATCATATGGAAAATAAAATATTTGGTTAACACAACTAAATTTCTAGGTTATTGAATCAAACAAAAATTTGCTGATTCAGCCATAAAATATGGTTGTTGTATGAAAACAGAAAATTTGGTTGACACAAATAAATTTTAGGTTGTTTTGACAATATCTTTTAGTTAAATGTCTTTATCTAAATAAATCAAGAAAAATTTTTTTTCCGATGAGTTTTATTTTAAATAATTTTTTCTAGTAGGGATCCACGACTACAAAATTCAGTACTAAGTTAGAAAGTTTAAAAATTAATTAATAATTCAAACTTAAGGCGTTAAAAATCAAACAATTCCAAAATTCGTTTAAAGAACTAAAATATTCTTAAATTATGATTTCGAAATGAAGCCGTTAAAAATTATTTGGTTCAGATATCAATTTTAGTAAAATCAACAAAATGTTGGTTTTGTCAGCCATATAATATAGTTATTATATGGGAAACAAAACATTTGGTTGACAAAAATAAATTTTTAGGTTGTTTTAACCAGATATTTTGTTTGAATATATTTATCCAAATAAATAGATATTTTTTTCAATAACTAAATTTGGTTAGGCCAATCAAATATTTTGTTGAATTAGCCAAATCAACACAAACCAAGTTTTTTTGGTTCAAGAACATATTTTTTTCGAGGAAGTTTCTTTCAATTTTCTTTTAAATAATAGGATCTTGAAACTAAGTCCTTAAAAATGATTAGTTTAAGATATTAATTTTGGTTGAATCAACTAAATTTCAGTTGTTTCAGCCATAGAATACGGTGATTATATGGAAAACCAAACATTTGGTTGAGACAACTAAATTTTAGGTTGTTTTAACCATATCTTTTAGTTAAATATCTTTATCGAAATAAATGAAGAAAATGTTTTTTTCCGAGGAGCTTTCTTTTAAATAAATTCTTCTAGTAGGGATCCACGACTATAAAATTCAGTACTAAGTTAGAAAGTTTAAAAACTAATTAATTCAAACTTAAGACGTTAAAAATTAAACAATTCCAAAATTCATTTAAAAACTGAAATATTCGTAAATTATGTTTTTGAAACTGAGTCGTTAAAAATTATTAGGTTCAGGTATCAATTTTAGTAGAATCAACAAAATTTTGGTTCGTTCAGCCATATAATATAGTTATTATATGGAAAAAATCATTAAATTAAATATCTTTTTCAATAACTAAATTTGGTTAGGTCAATCAAATATTTTGCTGAACTAGCCAAATCAACATAAACCAAATTTTTATGGTTCAAGAAAAAAAAATTTTCGAGGAATTTTCTTTTAATTTTAATTTCTTTTTATTGTCTTTTAAATAATAGGACCTTGAAACACAGTCAATAAAAATGATTGAATTACGATATTAATTTTGGGTGAATCAACTAAATTTTAGTTGTTTCAGCCACAGAATATGGTTATTATACGGAAAACAAAATATTTAGTTAACACCACTTAATTTCTAGGACCTTTCCACCAAATATTTTATTTAAATTTCTTTATCTAAATAAATAGATAAGTTTCCCAATAACTAAATTTGGTCAGGTCAATCAAATATTTTGCTGAATTAGCCAAGTCAACATAAACCAAGCTTTTTTGGTTCAAGAAAATAGTTTTCTTTCGAGGAATTTTCTTTTCATTTTATCAATAAAAATGATTAAGTTGAGACATTAATTTTGGTTGAATCAAC
>JAAAKG020187929.1:0-25042 GCA_010014905.2 Druon quercuslanigerum | reverse complement strand
AAAAAGGTGGATCCAAGATGGCGAACTATTTTTTAAAGAAAACTCGAATTTTAGTATCAAAATCTATATAAAAGGCTTCTAGGGGGCGTCCATTGCGAATTTTTGATAAGATTCGTAAAATTCAAAAAGGCGGATCCAATATGGCGGACTATGTTTTAAAGAAAATTTGCATTTTTGTATGAAAATCTATATGAAAGGCTTCTCATGGTCTCTGAGTGCGAATTTTCGGTCAGATTCACTTAATTCAAAATGGCGTATCCAATATGGCGGGCTATGTTTTATAGAAAATTTGCATTTTTGTATGAAAATCTATAGAAAAGGCTTCTCATAGTCACTGAGTGCGAATTTTCGATCAGATTCACAAAATTCAAAAAGGTGGATCCAAGATGGCGAACTATTTTTTAAAGAAAACTCGCATTTTTGTATCAAAATCTATATAAAAGGCTTCCAGGGGGCGTCGATTGCGAATTTTTGATAAGATTCGTAAAATTCAAAAAGGCGGATCCAATATGGCGGACTATGTTTTAAAGGAAATTTGCATTTTTGTATGAAAATCTATATGAAAGGCTTCTCATGGTCACTGAGTGCGAATTTTCGATCAGATTCGCGAAACTCAAAATGCTGGACCAATATAGCGGACTATTTTTAAAATAAATTTCGCATTTTTGTATGAAAATCTGTGTAAAAGGCTTTTCGGGGTCGCTGATTCCGAATTTTCGATCAAATTCGCGAAATTCAAAATGACGGATCTAATATGGCGGACATACTTCCGAGAAATATTCATTTTTGCGAAAATAAATTGACCATGCATCCTTTACAAATCTCGGTTACCTAATTCTATCGATGATCTATTCGTAGCAAGATCTGAAATTAGCGGCGACCAAATAAAATTTTTTTTATTATAATAATAATATTGTCCGCCATATTGGATCCGCAATGGTGAATTTCGCGAATCTGATAGCGAAGTCGCAATCAGCGACCCCGAGAAACCTTGTATACATTTTTTCATACAAAAATGGAAGTTTTCTCCAAAAAAAAATAAGTATAAGTTCTTAGCATAATAGAGCCGTTTTTGCAAACAGAATCGATCTTATCCCAAAAAAAGGCACTGGAAAAATGCATTTTTTTACTTAAAATAGCCAAAAAAAAACATAGAAAATATTTTTTGCTTTTTTAAATGCCCACTGACTAAGCCAGTCTCAAGATCGAAATTTGTTCCCATATTTAAAAATAAAAGTTAAAAAAAGCGGAAAAATGTTTCAATATGTTCTATTTTATCGGACTTTTGGATTTAGAAAATGTCTGATACACATTCGATTCAAAGTGGCCATAACCTAAGATCTCATCTCCATTTCAGATAATTTTGCGGAAAATTCCAATTTTGTTAGATCAGAATACAAAATTTTAATATCTTGACACCCTGTCTATGCGTTTGTTAAATTATGAATATACTTATATGAGTAAATAACTAATATTCAACTGCGTAAATAAATAGAGATCAAATGTTGAACATTTTCACTCTTGTAATATTTTCTTCTATGACGAGCCATTATTTACTCAAAGTCTTATGAACAATGTATTTGTTAGGAATTCGAAATTTTCGGCAAACTATTTTATTTTCTTGATTTCACATTTTATGAATAATCAGGAATATGTAATTTATCAAAAGAAAGGTTCTTAGATTTTTTTTAAATTTGAAAAATTAAAATTTGAGGTTGGTAATGTAGATGTCTGACACGTGTCGAACTCGCCTTATTTATAGTGGGCGAAATGAAGAATTACTAACTGAAGCACTTTAACTTAGTTTTCTGTCGGCTCGTGCAATTCTCAAAGTTTCAGCTCGATATTTTATTTTTTTAAAAAGTTCTCAGATTCAAAAAAATATTCAATAAACTGAAAAAGTGAGGTCGGTAATATAGGAATTTCGCTGTGCCGCAAATTGGTCTCAAAAAGAATGTAAAGCTGCTTCATAAAAATCTAGAAACTCAAACTTGCTGCAATATTTTTTGTTATTCAAGCAATGGGTTAAATTTAAAACAGTTCCTTATATTAGAAACTATATTTTAAAATAAATAAAAAAATAATAATAAAATAGCAAGCAACAACCAGTCTTAATACTAATAAAAAGTCTGTGGAAATGTTCAGTCGCAAATGTGACATTGTTGCTTAATCGAATTGTTTGACTATGAAAGGTAAGAGGTAGTTCCACATTTAAGAGTGATTTATCGACAATTGCAAAATTGCTGTCGAAGAAAGAAAAGTAGGTATCGCTACAGACGAAGAAAAGAAGCTATAAAACGAGATCGTTTCGGAGTTTGGTGAAGAAAGAGTTACAGCGGTTTGAAGTGCAAGAACCGTTAAAGAGAAAGTTTTAGTGGGGAAAAGGGACGGGATCGAAGATAGGCTTGGGACCATATAGATCATGGACCTTTTATCGGATCCATCTTCTTATCTGTTTCAGACTCGAATGATCTCGAGGTAAAAAGGAAAGCAATCGACTAAGGTTTCGCTGGATTTTTCGCTCTTCGAGATATACAGGGTGTTATCTCAAACGAACCGCGAGAAAGGTTACTACCGCTCCACTATATACCAACATCTCCACTACATTACCAACCCTCCGCCTTTTATTGCCAAACGACAAAAAAGTAGCTTTACCTTTTTAAAGTGGCTCTGAAATAAGAAAAAATATTGTTTTGATTGAAAAATATTGGACTTTTTGCAGTTTGACCTCTAAAATGACCTTGAATCTGATGGATGTCAACGCACCTCGGATTAGAAATCAGCGAGCAGAAGAAACCTGCGTATGTATTTTTCAGGATTTTTTTATCGGATTTTTTGCAGTTTGACCTTCAAAATGACCTTGAATCTAATATGATAGAGGTCAGCGGACCTCGGATTCGAAATAAGCGAGCACAAAAACCTATGTATGTATTTTGCTGGATTTGTCTATCGTATTTTTTGCAGTTTGACCTTCAAATGACCTTGAATCTTATGTATCACTGATGTGAAGTTTTAATTTATTTCAGAGTTACACGGGGTTTGGCTCAGCAGTGTCTGAATTAGTCGTTAGCATCATCATCCTTAAAAAGTTGGAAAGTCTCAAAAAACTTTGGATTAATTTCCTTTTTAAATTTAAATAAATCGATCGGTTTGAGAAAGGGCAGGGTCTCTCGGTTTTTGGCCCAATTTGTATTTAGCGCAAAAATATCGAAAAAGTTCCTACAGTATCTGCTAACGATAGGAAGTTAATTCCACCCTAAATGGACAACCCTTATCCCCCCTATTCATAATCCGAGGCCCGTTGACCTCCATAATTTCAGATTCAAGATCATTTGAAGGTCAAACTGCAAAAAATCCGAATAAAAAATGCAGAAAAAATAAATAGGTTTTTGTGGTCGCTGATTTCAAATCCGGGGTCCGTTGACCTCCATCACATCAAATTCAAGGTCATTTGAAGGTCAAACTGCAAAAAATTCGATTAAAAATCCAGAAAAATACATACATAGGTTTTTGGATTCGCTGATTTCGAATACGAGATCCGTTGACCTCCATCACATCAGGTTAAAGGTGATTAAAAATTCAAACTGAAAAATATAATTAAAAAAACAGAAAAATACGCATATAAGTTTTTGGTAACACTTAATCCGAATCGGGTGTTTATTTATCTGCTCAATTACAAGCAAAGGTATTTTTAAAGTCAACTCAATATTATTTCGTGGAGGAGCTAAAAAAATGTACTAAAATAACCTTTTAATGACCTTAAATCTAATATAGTAGAGGTAAATGGACCTCGGATTCGAAATCAGCGACTCCAAAGTCGTATATATTGTTTTTTTGTGTATTTTTTATCGAATTTTGTAAAGATTGACCTTCAAATAACCTTGAATACAATATTATTGAGGCCAAAGAACTTCGGATTCAAAATCAGCGATCACAAAAACCTATTTATGTATTTTTCTGGATTTTTTTATCAGATTTTTTGCATTTCGACCTTTAAATGACCTTGAATCTGATGTGATGGAGGTCAATGGACATCGGATTCGAAATCAGCGACCACAAAAACCTATTTATGCATTTTTCTGGATTTTCTATCGGATTTTTTGCAGTTTGACCTTCAAATGACTTTGAATCTGATGTGATGGAGGTCAACGGACCTTTTTGGGAAAATTTCCTAATTTTAAAGTACATTTTCCAAATAATTTAGGACAATTTTCGAATTTATTTATGGGAAAATTTTATAATTTTAAAGCACCATTACCAAATAAATTAGGAAATTCTCCGAATATATTTTTGGAAAAATGTCCTAATTTTTAACTAAAATTCCTGTATAAATTAGGAACTTTTTTGAAATTTATTTTTAAGAAAATTTCCTATAACATTGGGTATGTTGCGCTCCAATATTTTTTGGGAAAAACCTGAAATTATTTTTTCACAGTTTTTTTACACCAAAGAAACCCGGTAAGTGACAAACCAACCTAGACAAGAATAATATTTGAAAAAAAGTTTAAAAATTGGTCAGGGAAAAATCAGGGATTTAGACAAAAATATTGCAAAAGTCAGGGAATTTGTAATAAATTTGAATTTGAAGATTATATTTTTTGTTATTATTTTTATTATTGATTTGCAAATTAAACAGTTTTGCTGAAAAGTCGTCTTTTTGGTGAAAATTCAACCTTTTTGGTTAAGTTTCATTTTTTTTTCGACCGAAATGTAAACTGACATATTTTTAAATAAACATTCAATCTTTTGCTTTTAATTTTTCTCTTAGTACAAAAATCATTAGTTTTAGTAGACTGTTCATCCTTCTTGAATAAAAATGCAACTCTTTGGTTCAAAATTCAGTAGTTGTGTTAAAACATCATCCCTTTTTCTGAAAAACTAACTGTTTAGTTGAAAATTTAACTATTTTGCAGAAAATTTACTTTTTTCTTAAAATTAATATTTTGGTATTGAAAAGTCAACTGATATATTTGTAGTTGAAAATTCTAAAAAAATTCTGAATATATATTTTTCTTATTTTAGATTCATCTGTTTGAGTAGAAAGTTAGAAACCAATCTACTTTGTTCAAAGATTTAAGTACATTGTTTTAAAATTATGATTGAACAACTTTGTTAAGAAATCATTTTAGTGTTCAAGAGTAATATTTTTTATCACAAATTAATTTCCTTTCTTGAAAGTTCAACTATTCTGTTAAAAACTCATCTGTTTTAATTAAAAATTCAACAACTTGTGTAAAAGTGCAACTACTCCGATGAATTTATTTCTTTTTTTTCAATAAATGTGTACGTTTTTGTTAAAAAATGATTTTTTTGTGAAAATTCGTATTTTCTAGTTTGCAATTTAATTTTTGTGCGGAAATTGTAGTTAAAAATTTTTTTTCATGACTAAAAATCTTTACTTGTTAAAAATGTTTTTAAAAACTCATTACTTTTGTACGGCATTTCATGTTGAAATATCAACAATTATAATTTTTTGTTTAAAATAAATTTAAAAAATTTGAAACTTTTAAATTTGTATTTTAAAAATATTTTTTTTCTTTCATAATAGACCCTGTTTTAAAAATAAAAGTATTTGAAAGTGAATGGTAAGAAAAAATAAAAATTTGATGAAGGAAAAATCAGGGGATATTAAAACAAAATTTTTTACACTTTAAAGCATTTATTGTCTTAGATATAAAAGAGAAATTAAACATGAAGTGAATTGATAAAAATATGACACTTTTGATTAAGAATTCATTATTTTTGGTTGAAAATCGTATTGCTAGGTTCATAGTTGAATGAATTTGTAAAAAAATTAAAATATCTTGATTGATGATTAAACTATTTTGTTGAAAATTCGTCTTTTTTGTCGAATTCGTATCTTTTTTGTTTCAAATTTAAATATTCATTTTGTTATAAATCATTTTTTTTTTTGGTACAACACTAATTTGCTTTTCAAAATGTATGAGTTTTCAAGAAAATTTCATTTATTTGATAGAAGATTCATAATTTTATTGAATAATAATTGATCTTTTTGGTTGAAAACTAAATAACTTTGAAGAAACTTCGTTTTTTGTTTGTTTAAAGTTAGTTCTTATTGCTGAAAGAGATCTATTTAGTTGAAAATTAATCTTTTTTAAAAAATGTATATTTTCAAGTTAAAAATTTAACCGTTCCTTATAGAGCCAATTTTTTCGATCAGACATTAAATATTTGAGTTAAATTTAAATATTTTGTTTTAGTTCAAAAGTTATCTTTTTTAGTTGAAAAATTGAACAATTTTTACTAAAATTGATGTTATTTATGAAGATTTTGCCTATTTAGGTAAAAAATTAATCCTATTGGTTGATAATTCAATTAATATGAAGATTTCTAACAATTCTGAGTATATTTTGTTTAATTCTGGAAAAATCATTTTAATACAATTTACCCCCTCCCCCTTCTTTTTCCCTACTTCTTCTCCCCTTATTTTCCCTCACTTCTTGCACTTCTTCATTATTATATCTCCTACATCTCTTATTAAATTTACGCTCATCTTCCTTACTCATACAGCCCCTATTCCCCTAATTTCCTTTTACTTCTCCCAATTTCACTTTTATTATCCCCTTACACCTCTTCCCTTATTTCTTCTCACTTCTAATTATTCCACCACTTTTCCCCTCACTTCCCCTATTCTTAATTTCTCCTACTTACGCTAGTTTCCCTCCTATTATTTCCCTTCTATTATTTCCCTTTCCCTTCTCTCATTTCCAGTCCCTTTCTCCACTTTCTCTCCTTTAATTTTTCTGCACTTCCCCTCCTTTTCGAGAAAATACGACGTTTGGATGGATGGTTGAAACTGTAGCCTTTTAATTTGTTATTCTGGTATTTCAATCCTCCCTTTCTTATACTTCCCCTCGCTCACTACCCCTCTTTTGTCCTCACTTTCTATTATTACCTGTTTCTTTTAAGGCCTAAGGCTACCCTGAATTTATTATAATAGTCATAAATAATATAGCTTCTGGCATTCATCTGTCGGATTTCATTCTAATGAGGGGAAATGAGGGGAAATTAGGGAAGAGTAAGTATGACTTATAGGTAGGAAAGTAGAAGAAGTAACGAAAAATAAGGGGTGGAGAAATAAGGCACTTAAGGTAAAATCAAAAAGAGCAAAGTAAGGGAAATTAACAGAGGGGGAGTAGGAGAAGCAAGGAGTAAAGAAGTAAGGAAAGTCAAGAAAAATAAGCAATGAGGGAGTCAGGGGAAGTGAGAGAAGGAGAACTCGGGAAAGAGAGTAGAAGTGAATATATGTATGGGAAAGGATTGAAAGTAAAAGAGAGTATAAAGGGGGAAGTGAGGGGAAGAACCCTAGGGTGGTGGGGGTGAGTAGAAGAGGGGAATTGAGAGCTAGATAAGGGTCGTAGGGGTAGTGGAGTCTAAGGTGCAGTCACTAAAGCGGGAAGTTGTAGAGGAAGAAGTTGAGGAGAAGATAGGAAGTCAGAGGACGTGTATTGATGTGTATAGGATGTCTATTTTGTAGGGAAACTGTACCTACCTGGACTATTTTTTTTAATAGGGCACACTGAGAAATAATTTCTATATTCCGAGCAAAAGGGAAATCAGGCAAAAATATTTGGAATATTCCAAGCTTCCGTGGGGCAAAACACTATCCATTTTGAAGTTTCTGCAAGTATAACTTTTCAATGTATGCATAGGAAAAAATTTCCCAGACCTCAGAGTGACGTGAGGTGTCAAACTCAGAGCTTCGGAAAGACTTTGCCTAGCTCCACAACCATAAATTATGTACCCGTCAGAAAGATCGCACAGCAGCTGAATTTATTCGTGGATTATCGCAAGGTTCCACGCTGCTTCGAGCTAACACCCCTGCGCCTACCCTCACCCCGCCCTCCCCTAACTTTCTATCCCCACTACTACAACATACCACCATTACAAGCTACGTATATTAAAATATTCGAGGGAGCAATACAAAACTTTGAGCTTCAAGGGGTTAGCACAATCTAAAACGAATTCAGTTTAAAATAGTTTACTGGAAACCAATCCTACACGTGTCATCTGACACTTAATAACAATAACTAATTTACAGAAAAAAAACTATTTGTCTTTTTTTAAAAAAAAGTTTCTGAATTCACAGTCTTAAATTCTCGCGAAGGAGGGTGGTGTTTTTAGTCGAGGACGAAAATTCCCGGGCATTAAAATAAAAAATTTACAATTTTTGAAACTAAAAAAATCTATAGGGTACCCAAACTAAAATGCTATTTAAAATACTCAAAGTGGTGTTATTTTAAATTTCAAAATTTTAAAATTGAAGCTTCAATTTTTTTAAATTAAACAATCAATTATTTACACATATAAAGTAGAAGCTTTTTGCAAGTTCCTATAAAATTTGGAAATTAAATGCAGTTAAGCTGCAAATTGTTAAGCTTTCATAAATTGAACCGTAGAAATAATTCTGTTAAAGGAAATACACGCTATAATTTTCAATGCTCTGTATAAAAAGCAATCCTCAAAATTTTTGTACTAAAATTTATAAAATGTTAATAATAAAATATGGCCCTTTTTAAATTTATTTAAAAATTATAAAAAAAAAGTTGTTTTTCTTAAATTAAAAGAAACGAGAACTGAAATGTCCTTTCTATCAACTCAATAAAACTGTTTAGAATGAAAGATGTGCTTCTCCCTGTTTAAACAAACTTGAAAACCAAAATTTCCTTCCTTTCAGTTCTGTGAAAATCCTAAAAATAAATATATTTTTTATATTTTAATTCTAAAAATAAATAAATAAACAGACAAAAATTGCTAAATATTTGTCTGTTTATTGTTTTTTTAATTAAAATTTTTTTTTTAATTAATGTAATGATAATGGAATATTTGAGACGAAAACAATATTTGTCCCGATAATATTAGTACTAATTTTTTACTTTTTGTATAGTTTTAATTAATTTAAATTTTTTTTTAACACTAGCAAATGCTAAAAAAAATGGCTTTTATCATCAAATGTTACAACTCAAAACGTTCCTTATCCAATATTTATAAATTCAAACTATTTTAACTTTTAATTTTTAAGGTCTTCAAAAATGTATTTAAGAATTCTCTAAACTTAAAAAGTACGTTTGAAAATGAGTAATTCGATAGATTAACTTTTTTAATTTGTAAAATTTCTGGGTAAAAAAGGTTTAAGTTCTTTTTAACCGAAATAGACTAAATCTCAACGAAAAATACAATTCTTGATTTTTCAATCCGAAAATAGAATTTTAACAAAAAGTTTATTTTCATTAAATTAGTTAAATTTTCAGTCAAGGAGATGGTTCTGCAACCAAAAAAATTATTTTTGCAAAGAATCACGAATTTTCTATGGAAAAAAGTTCAAGGAAAAAAATTTTATTTTAATTGAAAAACAGTTGAATTGAACCAAAAAGACAAATTTTCACCAAAATTATTAAACACTTAAGAAAATTAAAATTTATTTTTAAACCAAAAAGTTGCATTTTCAACTGAAAAATATTATTTTTAACCAAAAAATATTAAATTTTTTCCAAGAGATGCAGTTTCAATTCAAATAGACGAATTTGATCGAAATATATTAATTTTCAACCAAAAAAGAATTTTCAATCTTGAAAGGGAAAAAATATTAACTAAATTGTGAAATACTTTAGCAAACAAGGCGAATTTTGTACAAAATAGTTGAATTTTCATTTGGAAAATATAAATTTACAAGAAAATAATAATTTTATATCAAATAGTTGAATTTTTCGCAAAGAAGATGAATCTTCAACTAAAAAATTATTTCTGCAGAAAGCTCAACTTTCAACTAAATAAATGAATTTGCACCAAAATGTGATTTTTATACGAAAGATGAATTGTCAATCCAGAAAGATGAATTTTATATATAAAAAAAGAAGTTTTAACGAACCAGTACAATTTTTGACTAAGAAACAATAATTCTTTAGGACAAATCCTATTGTTAATTATCCAACAAAAAATATTTTTATTTTAAATGAAAAACAGTTGAAGATGCAGTTTCAAACCAAAAAGAGGAATTTGAACGAAATATATTTATTTTTAATCCTAAAATGAGAATTTTTATCAAAAAAGTTACTTTTTGTCTCCGAATAGTTACAGTTTCTTGCTAAATATTATAATTTTCAACCTTAAAATACAAAACTTCTACAAAACAGTTAAATTTACGACAAAAAATGGATTTCTAACAAAATAATAAAATTTTTTACCACCAAGATGAATCCTCAACTAAAAATATAATAGTAGACTTTTTAACTGAAAAAAGAAGGTCAAATTTCATAAAAATGTAGAAAAAAGGGAAAAGAGGATAATAAAAACAAAAATGTGAAATCTGATGTTTCTATTTAAAAAAAAGGTTGCATGAAAAAAAGAGTTTTCATTACATTAAAGTATTGAATTTGAAATGTTCGTTTGAGTGCTTTCTCTATGGAATTGGATGTCAATTTTGACTTGTCAATTTTTGAAAAGCGGTTTACCCTCACGAGATGAAATGTGTATACATCATTATTTTGCTCTCAGCCTCCTTTTCCCCATCGCTCAGTGGCATCGATATGTGATTTAACGATGCGCAAGGATATTCTATAATGAACATATATCGATTGAAGCAGTGCTTCCGTAATTACGAATGGTTAATTATTACTCGTTCATCCGCAAGCAATACGAACGGCGAGTAAAATTTCACACCGCGACTGTGTTCCATCAGAGTTGCCTCATAATTGTATCATTTAACAAACCACCGTTCGGGTCAATGCTAATTAGTCACTAATATTGGAAAATAGAAGGGGCTTCCGATACCGTGGTCGTTTTTAAATGAACTTTTCAGATGAGTTACCCTTTTGTAGTTGTAATTTAAATTCACTATTTTATGAAAAACATACGTACCAGATGTGCAAGTTAATTCTGGTTAATGACGATGACATTTCCTTCAAAGTTCTTCCTTTTTGAAGCCATACACTTTTTCATTTCCTTTTAGAGGGTACTTCAATTTAGAAAATAACTAGAAATCAGACATAGCCTGGTCAGGACGATATGGGTGCTGTCAAATCTGCGCAAGGTAGTGTCTCGCCAGAAATTGCTGAATAATCTGCGATGAATGGCAGGTGGGTTGTTATAGTGAAGAACCCAGTTGCCACTTTTCTAGAAATCGATCCCTTTTCTTTCAGCGATGATCCTACTTTCGGAAGCAATTCTTAAATTTACTTTTCTGAATAGCTCACAGCTCCTTTAACTCATTATCTTTTATTTCCTCTGGGTCCTGACATATTTTTCCTTTCAATTGATATTTAATTTTGAGAAACAACCGAAAATCACAAAGAGGTAGGTAAGGATTGTGTTGAGCATAGGTGATACAACTCATCGGCGCCATTAACGAAAAACAACATGCCATATAATACATATTTCTTGGCTATTTTTTGCTATTTTTTACAAAAAAAAATTTTTTTGCTCTATTAGTTTTCGAGAAAATAAGGCGCCACTAGCTTGCCGTCAACTCAGCGGCGCCATCTACAAAAGTCATCAAATTTAGTAAAATAACTAGGCTAGATTTTTTTGCTATTTTTTTGCTCTACAATGCGCTATGAATCATTTTTGTAAAATTAACTATTATTTAAAAAACTCAACCCTTGTAATAAAAAAATTATTTAAGAAAAGTATTGAATCAACCTTTATTTTCAAAAACCAAGCCTTCTGTACCATGTAGACAAGAACATGCCAAAAAAAAATGTTTTTCAGAATTTTTCACTATCAACAGAGTCTCTGATTTTTATGCTCCACAAAAATACCCACCCTGATATTTGGCTTCAACCCTTAACGATAAAAAACAACTTCTCTGTACAACGTAGACATTACTTTGTCAAAAAATAATCTTTTCCAGAATCCTACACTATCAATAGAGTCTCTGATTTTTGGGCATCTCGAAAATACCCATTGCGTTTTTTGGGCCTTATGTCTTAGCGCTAAAAAATAACCCCTATGTACTAAATAGGCAAGACATTTTCAAAAAATAATCTTTTCCAGTATTTTTCACTGCCAATAGAGTCTCTGATTTTTGGGCTCCTCGGAAATTCCCACTTCTTTTTTTTTGCTTAAACCCTTTACTATAAAAAGCAACCCCTCCATGCCACGTAAACGTAATATTGTCAAAAAACAATCTTTTTCAGAATTTTCCACTGTCAATAGAGTTGCTGATTTTTATGCTCCAGAAAAATACCCACCCTAATTTTTTGCCTCTAACCCTTAATGATAAAAAGCAACCCCTCTGTACCACGTAGACATTACTTTGTAAAAAAATAATATTTTCCAGAATCCTACACTATCAATAGAGTATCTGATTTTTGGGCATCTCGAAAATACGATAAAAATCAACCCCTCTGTACCATGTAGACATAACGTCATCAAAAGTTAATGATTTCAAGAATTTTACAATGTTCGTAGGATCTATGATTGTTGGTTTCTTTTTATCGTTAAGGGTTGAAGACAAAAAATCGGAGTGGGTTTTTTCTATGAGCTAAAAAATCAGAGACTCTATTGACAGTGAAAAATTCTAAAAAACATTATTTTTTGACATAGTCTTGTCTACGTGGTACAGAGGGGCTACTTTTTATTATTAAGGGTTAAAGCCAAAAAATCGGAATAGGTATTTTCGATGAGCCGAAAAATCAGAGACTACCGTTAAGGGTTGAAGCCAAAAAATCAGAGAGGATATTTCCGAGGAGACCAAAAATCAGGAACTCTATTGACAGTGAAAAATACTAAAAAATATAATTTTTGGAAAATGTCTTGTCTACTTGATACATAGGGGTTGCTTTTTATCGTTAAGGGTTAAAGCCAATTTTCAGGGTAGGTATTTTTGTGGAGCTTAAAAATCAGAGACTCTATTGACAGTGAAAAATTCTAAAAAACATTATTTTTTGACAAGTCTTGTCTACGTGGTACAGAGGGGTTGTTTTTTGAAAATAAGGGTTGATTTCAAGAAAGTGTTTTATATCACGTTGAAAAGCAAAAAATAGCAAAAAATCTAACCTAGTCATTTTTTTAATACTTTTCTTAAATAATTTTTTTATTACAAGAGTTGAGCTTTTTAAATAAGGGTTAATTATACAAAAACGATTCATAGCGCATTGTAGAACAAAAAAAAAGAAAAAAAATCTAGCCTAGATATTTTACTAAATTTGATGATTTTTATAGATGGCGCCGCTGAGTTGACGGTAAACTAGTGGCGCCTTGTTTTTTCGAAAGCTAATAGCGCAAAAAAATTTTTTTTATAAAAAATAGCCAAAAAAATAGCAAAAAAATATGCATTATATGGCATGTTGTTTTTCGTTATTAGCGCCGCTAAGTTGTCTCACCTGTTGAGGATCCTAAATTGTTTACGACCATGTTTCACCAGAGATTGCTGAATAAGCTGCAATGAATGGCAGGTGGGTGTCACTTTTCACTAGTGTCACTTCTCACTTTTTCCCAAATCAGGCCCTTCGAAAGAACTACTTAAAGTCACCCTTCCGACTAGTTAACAGCTGCTTCGTCGCATTCGGTTTTATTTTATCTACTTCTTGAAATTTTTTTTCTTTGAGAAGATACTTCAATTTGGAAAACAACCATAAATCGCACGGTGCTAAGTCAGGATTGTATGCAGACTGCCAAAGTTGTGTAAGATTACCTTTCGCCAGAAATTGATGAATAAGCTGCGATTAATGGAGAAATGCTTAGTCGTGTTAAAATACACAGATGCAAGTGTAAGCGTTTGCGCAACAGCATATACTAGGCAACTAAAAATTCGAAGTTTCGTATAACTTAGCAGGTAATTTCCGAGATGTTAGCGCAACATTCAGAAAATATCCAAGTCTTGTTTAATAAATTCGTTTCATCATCATTTGGTTATGTTTAGAAACTAAATTATTTTACTTGGACACAGAAACTCAAAAAGATATTGAGTTTCACAAATTGGAGTCCAAACTTCACACTGTAATTTAAATTGTAATTTTTTCAAACATTCTTTCATCTATCGTTTGGAAGTTGATTGGTCACGTCTGGAAACTCATTTTTGACGATTGAACGGCGAAGATGTGTGAGTCATCGAATAAAAAAGTAGTTAACAACGTACTTGCGAGCGGATCCTTCTCAAGTAGTAGTAGCTTTCTTTGGTCAGCCATCTCCTTTAACAGTGTATGATGAGTCAGACATCCGGAAAAGAAAATTTTTCAAAAACCAATATTTTTTAAGACATGCCCTTTCGCTCAAAAAACTCGGTTACCGAAAATTTCTAATAATTAATAAAAATTAGATTATCTAAATTTTTGTATAGTTTCAAATTTAAAAAAATGTCAATGATGTTAAAATTTTCTGTAAATGTTTGAAATTTTTTCGAGTCTTATGAAATGCTCAATCTTCATCAAATTTTTTAAAAGTTCTATAATTTTAACAATTTAATAAACTAATTAAAACTCTTAATATTTTGGATTTCATCCAATGTTAAGATTTTTTAAATGATTCAACTTTATGAAATCTTCATAATTTCTGAAACTAAAATTTAAGTTTTTTGAAAACACTTGATATTTTGAAAAACTTAGAAATTTTGAAACAGCTTATAAATTTTAAAAATTTGAGACCTTTTTATAAGCTTAGAAATTTAAAAAATTTTGATGATTTTATACACTTTATAATAATTTAAGAAATTGTGATAAGTTTAGAAATTTTAATCATTCTACAAATTTTTGAAATTTTGAGATATTTTAGACATTTTGAACATCTTAGAAATTTATATTTTGTTGTAAGTTTCTAAATTTATAACATTTGAAATGTTTTTATAATTTGGAAATTCTAATCATTTTATACATTTGGAGCATTTGAGAACTTTAAAAATGTATTAAATTTGGATCGTTAAATTTTTTTTAATTTAAACAATTTATAAAATTCAGAAATTTTAATGATTTAAACTTTTTTTAAAGTTTAGAAAAGTTGCATAATTTAAAAAATTTTAAACAGTTGGTAAATAATGAAAATTTGAGACGTTTTTATAATTTTAGCATCTTTGATAATTTTAGATATTTAAGAATGTTAGATATCATATCTATATAAAATTTTAAAAATTTGAGACGTTTTTGTAATGTTTGAAAATTTTGAAAATGTTTAAAGTTTTGGTAATTGCAACAATTTTGGTAGTCTTATAGATTTATAATATTTAAAACGTTTTTATAATTTGTAAGTTCTAACAATTTTATAAATTTAGAGCATTTTAAAAAAATTAAAAATTTATTAAATTAGGATCGTTGAAATTTTTTTTTTAATTTGAACAATTTATAAAATTCAGAAATTTGTATATTTTAGAAATTTTAGAAAAATTGCATAATTTAAAAAAATTTAAGAGTTTGTAAATGCTGCAAATTTGGGACGTATTTATAAGTTTAGCAATTTTGATAATTTTAGATATTTCAAAAATGTTAGATGTCATATTTTGAAAATGTTGAAAATTTGAGACGTTTTTGCAATATTAGAAATCGTGAAAATTTTTGAAATTTTTCACTGATTAAAAATTTGTATAATTTTACGAATTTGATTACATCTTGAGATATTTTAGACATTTTGAAAATTTGGAAAACTTTAAAAGTTTTGGTAATTTCAACAACTTTGGTAGTTTTATAGATCAAGAATATTTGCCACGTTTTTATAATTTGCTAATTTTGACAATTTTATAAATTTGGATAATTATATCAATTTTTAAATTTTAATAATGTAATAAATTTTTAACATTTTAGAAATTACCAAAACTTTTAAAATTTTCCAAAATTTCAAAATATGACATCTAACATTTTTGAAATATCTAAAATTATCAAAACTGCTTAAATTATAAAAATGTCCCAAATTTTTAACATTTACAAACTGTTAAAAATTTTTTAAATTATGCAATTGTTTTCAAATTTCTAAAATTATAAAAATTTCTGAATTTTATAAAATGCTCTAAATTTATAAAATTATCAGAATTTCCAAACTATAAAAACGTTTCAAATATTCTTAATCTATAAAAAGTTTTTTAATTTTCTTTTCGGGATGTCTGACTCATAATATTCTATTTAAGGACATGGCTGACCAAAGAAAATAACTACTACTTGAGCAGCCGCCGAACACGAGTAAGTTACTAACGACTTTTTTATTCTTTAGTTACTGATAATTAGATGTTTGGATAACTTGGTTTAACAGTTTTTATTAATTATAGCAATTTTCTGTTAGAGTAACAAAAATATTATTATTTATTAAATCTTAAATATGCACTTAAATATATCAACCTAAAACGGATAATTTGGAAAGTTAAGGATTTTAGAATGACGTATGGTCAACGAAATGATTTCATAATAAAAAAGATAAGAATTGGACTCAATAAAAAATAAAATAAGTCGCGGCTTGAAAAAAATCCAGAACGAATAAAAATATTACAGTATATTTTTCTCTTCAAAAGAATTTTCTCTACAGAAAAGCTAGGTTGAACTATTTCAGTATGAAAGGATCTGTCAGTGATAATAAATTGAAGCAAAAAAGATTTTCCAAACAAATTCTTGAAAAATGAAAAATAAATTCAAAAATAAATTCAAAAACATTTTTTTTTTAAACAAATTTAAATTTATAAGGTTTAATTTATTATTTGCAGGGATACTTACAGGGCCTATCTTACTTGAAAAAAATGTAAAAAAAACAGTTCTTGAAAATTTCTTCGAATTTTTTAAGATACAGCTTTAAAATTTTTTAATCATTACATTTTTTTTTTATTTATGAGAGTTCATTGGAATACCAAAAATACCGAAAAATATATTATATCGTTTGAAATCTTTTGAAAATCCTTAAAAATTTTTAAAACTCTTAAAAATTCCTTGGAAGTTTTAAAAATTCATTAAAATTTTTTAAAAAATTTTGTATCGCTTTATATTATTGGAATGTATTAAAAATTCCTCGAAATTAATTAAAATATCATAAAATAATTTAAACCTTCTAATATCTTCAGAAACCTATTAAAATCTTTAAAGATTTTTAAAAATTCCTTGGAAGTTTTAAAAATACTCGAAAATCTTAAGAACCCTTTTCAATAACTTTAAATTATTGGAATATATTAAAAACTCGTTAAAATCTTTAAAAATATTCTAAAATATTTCTTGGAGCTTATAAAAGGTTTTTTAAGTTTATTGAAATTTTTGCGAATACCCTAAAAAATACACCCGAAAATATGCTCAATCCTTTAAAAAAATTTTAAATTCATTGAAAGATTTTAAAATATTCTAAAATATTTCTCGAAGCTTTTAAAGGTCTTACAAATTTTTTGGAATTTTCGTCAATACCCTTAAGTCTTTAAAAAAATCTGTGAATCCCTGCAAATTATTGAAGAAATAGATAAAAAATTTCTTGCATTATGTTTAAAACCACCTTTCAAATTTTCTTTATTTTTACAATTTTTATAAACCCCTTGAAATTTTTGAAAATTTTTGAAAATTTCTTGAAATTAAAAAAATACTCTAAAATATTTATTTAATCCTTTAGAGTTTTGAAATTGTTTCAAACTTTTTAGTGTTCTTAAAAATTCCTCGGAAGATTTAAAAATACTCAAAAATATTTTTAATTCTTTTGTAACAATTTCAAAATATATAAATGTATCAAACATTACTTTAAATTTTTTTAAATATCATAAAATATTTTAAAACCTTTGTAATTACTTTCAATTATTAAAATTAATTGGAAATTTGTTGAAATCTTTGAAAATATGCACCTTTAAAATTTTTTAATCACTTACAATTCCTTTAAACCTCTTGAAATTTGTTTAAATTTTCGAAAACTCCTTGAAATTCAAAAAATACCATAAATTTTTGTTAATTTTTTTGGAAACTTTGAAATTTTTTGAAACTGTGTAATGTTCTTTAAAATTCCTCGGAAGTTGTAAAAATACTCAAAAGTCTTTTCAATCTTTTGAAATTACTTCAAATTATAGGAATGTATTAAAAATTACTTGAAATCTTGTGAAATATCATAAAATATTTCTTAAAGCTTTTTATAGCTCTTAAAAATGTCCTGAAATATATTTAAATGCACCCCTTAAATTTTTAAACTCTTTCCGATTTCTGTAAATCCCTTCAAATTTCTTTAAGTTTGTGAAAATTACTTAAAATGTTAAAAATACCCTTAAATATATTAAATTCTTTGGAATCTTTTGAAATTTCTTGAGACTTGGGAATTTTCTTGAAAATTCCTTTAAAGTTTTAAAAATATGGAAAAGTCCTTTAAATTCTTTGTAATTACATCAAATTATAGAAATGTATCAAAGATTTCTTAAAATCTTTTCAAATATAAAATATTGCAAACCCTTTGGAATTACTTTAACTTATTGGAATGTATTGAAAATTTTTTCAAATCTTCTAAAAGATCCTAAAATATTTCTCGAAGCTTTTAAAGGTCTTACAAATTTCTTGGAATGTTTAACAATACCTTTAAATCTTAAAAAATCTTTGAACTTCCTGCAAATTATTGAAGAAATAGATAACAAATTTTTTGCATGATTTTTAAATCCACCCTTCAAATTTTCAAATTCTTTACAATTTTTATAAATTCCTTTGAAATTTTTGAAAATTTCTTAAAATTAAATACCAACTCTAAAATATATATTTAATCCTTTAGAATCTTTTGAAAATGTTTGCAACTTTTTAGTGTTCTTAAAAATTTCTCGAAAAATTTAAAAATACTCAAACATATTTGAAATTCCTTGTAAGAATTTCAAATTATATAAATGTATTAAACATTACTTTAAATCTTTTAAAATATTATAAAACATTTCAAAACCTTTGGAATCACTTTAAATTATTGGAACGTATTAAAAATTTTTTGAAATCTTTGAAAATATCCTAAAATATTCCTTGAAGCTTTCTGAATGTCTTAACAATTTCTATGAACTATTGTCAATACAATTAGGCCCTTAGAAATTTTTTAAGCCTTTAAAAATTATTGAAATGTACAAAAAAAATGTCTTGCAATCTTTTAAAAAGCTCCTTTAAAATTTTTTAATTCTTTACAATTCCTTTAAACCCCTTGAAATTTTTTTAAATTTCTGAAAATTCCTTGATATTTAAAAAATACCATACATTTTTTTCAATCCTTTGGAACCTTTTAAAATTCCTTGAAACTGTTTAATGTTCTTTAAAATTCCTCGAAAGTTTTAAAAATATTCAAAAGTCTTTTAAATCCTTTAAAATTACTTAAAATTAAAAGAATGTATTAAAAATTACGTGAAATCTTTTAAAATATCATAAAATATTTCCTAGAGCTTTTAAAAGCTCTTAAAAATTTCTTGAAATGTTTGTCAATACCCCTAAGTCTTTAAAAATATTTAAAACCCCTAAAAATTATTAAAATATATAAAAAATGTCTTGCAATATTTTTAAATTCATCCCTTAAATTTTTAAACTTTCTACAATTTCTGTAAATCCTTTAAAATTTTTCGAAATTTATGAGAATTCCTTACAGTTTCTAAAATATCTCAAAATATATTAAATTCTTTGGAATCATAAAATTTCTTTAGACTTTGGAATCTTTTTGAAAATTCCTAAAGTTTTAAAAATACGCAAAAGTCTTGTAAATCCTTTGTAATTACTTCAAATTATAAGAATGTATTAAAGATTTCTTAAAATCTTTCAAAATATAAAATATTAAAAACCTTTTGGAATCACTTTAAATTATTGGAATGTATTGAAAATTCGTTCAAATCTTTAAAAACATCGTAAAATATTTCTCGAAGCTTTTAAAGGTCTTAACAATTTCTTAACATTTTTGTCAATACCCTTAAGTCTTTAGAAAAATTGGAAACCCCTGAAAATTATTGAAATGTATAAAAAAATGTCTTGCAATCTTATAAAATGCACCTTTAAATTTTGTTAATTCTTTACAATTTCTTTAAACCTCTGGGAATTTTTTTTAATGTCTAAAAACTCGCTGAAATTTAAAAAATACAAGAATTTTTTTTTAATCTTTTGGAACATTTTAAAATTTTTTAGAACTTTGTAATGTTCTTTCAAATTTCTCGGAATTTTTAAAAATACACAAAAGTCTTTTAAATCATCTGGAATCACTTCAAATTATAGAAATGTATTAAAAATTACATCAAATCTATTAAAATACCATAAAATATTTAAAAAGCTTTTTAAAGCTCTTAAAATGTCTTGAAATATTTGTCAATACCCTGAAGTCTTTAAAAATATTTTAAATCACTGAAAATTATTGAAATGTATAAAAAAATGTATTGCAACATTTTTAAATGCATCCCTTAAATTTGTAAACTCTTTACAATTTCTGTGATTCCCTTGAAATTTTACAAAATTTTTGAAAGAATAATTTGAAATCTTTTGAATTTTCTTGAGACTTTGGAATAATCTTGAAAATTCTTTTTAAGTTTTAAAAATACGCAGGAGTCCTTTAAATCCTTTGTAATCACATCAAATGATATAAATATTGCAAACCCTTTGGAATCACTTTAAATTATTGGAATCGATTGAAAATTCGTTTAAATCTTCTAAAAGATCCTAAAATATTTCTCGAGGCTTTTAAAGGTCTTAAAAATTTCTTGGAATTTTTAACAATACCCTTAAATCTTAAAAAATCTTTGAAAATCCTGCAAATTTTGAAAAAATAGATAAAAAATTTCTTGCATTACTTTTAAATCCACCTTTCAAATTTTCAAATTCTTTACAATTTTTCAAACATTGAAATTTCTCAAAATTTTTGAAAATTTCTTGTAATGAAAAAAATACTTTAAAATATATATTTAATCCTTTAGAATCTTTTACAATTGTTTCAAACTTTCAAAGTTTTCAAACCTTTCAATATCTTCTAAAACCTATTGAAACCTTTTAAGATTTTTGAAAATTCCTTGAAAGTTTAAAAAATATTCTAAAATCTCTAGAATCCTTTTCAAGAACTTCAAATCATTGGAATGTATTAACAATTTGTTAAAATCATTTAAAAATATCATTAAATATTTCCTAGAGCTTTTTAAAGCTCTTAAAAGTTTCTTTAAATGTTTTTCAATGCCCTTAAGTCTTTAAAAATATTTAAAAACACTGCAAATTATTAAAATTTATAAAAAAATAAATTTCGAATTTTTAAAAGTTTCTGAAAGTTTCTTATAGTTTTAAAAATACCCTAAAATATATTAAATTCTTTGGAATCTTTTGAAATTTCTTTAGACTTTGGAATGTTCTTGAAAATTCATTTAAAGTTTTAAAGATACCTTAAAATGTTTTGTAAGTAATAGATAAAAAATTTCTTGCATTATTTTTAAGTCCACCTTTCAAATTTTTAAATTCTTTAACATTTTTATAAATTCCTTTGAAATTTTTCAAAATTTTTGAAAGTTTCTTGAATTTCAAAAAATACTCTATAATATATATTTAATCCTTTAGAATCTTTTAAAATTTCTTTAAACTTTTTAATGCTCTTAAAAATTCTTTAGAAGTTTTTAAAATGTTTTAAAATCTTTAACTTTCTTTGAACATTTTGAAGACCCATGCAAATTAGTAAAGCCTTATAAAATTTCTGGGAATGTTTTAAAATACAACTTTTGAATTTTGAAATCCCTTACTTTTTTAATAATTGCAAATGGTTTGAAATATTTTGAAATTCTCCGCAACTTTAAAAGGACGCTAAAATCTTTAAAATCTTTTGAAATCACGTCATCTTTTAAAATATTATAAAATATTTAAAATAATTTAAAAGCTCTAGAAAGCTCTATATAAAAAATTTTGCAATCTTTTGAAATACGCTCTTCAGGAATTTTCTCTGACAAAAAATTGAAGCTTTTTACTTTTTGTCTTTGATAAATAAGTCTGATGGTTAGAAATGGAAGTAATGTAATAGATTGCAAAAATTTTTTTATAGAGCTTTCTAGAGCTTTTAAATTATTTTAAATATTTTACAATATTTTAAAAGATGACGTGATTTCAAAAGATTTTAAAGATTTTAGTGTCCTTTTAAAGTTGCGAAGAATTTCAAAATATTTCAAACCATTTGCATTTATTAAAAAAGTAAGGGATTTTAAAATTCAAAAGTTGTATTTTAAAACATTCCCAGAAATTTTCTGAGGCTTTAATAATTTGCATGGGTCTTTAAAATGTTCAAAGAAAGTTAAAGATTTTAAAACATTTTAAAAGCTTCTAAAGAATTTTTAAGAGCATTAAAAAATTTAAAGGAATCTTAAAAGATTGAAAAGGATTGAATATGTTTTCGGGTATATTTCTTAGGGTATTTTTAGGGTATTTAAAAAAATTCCAAGACATTTTCAAGACATTTAAAAAGCTTCAAGAAATATTTGAGGATATTTTTAAAGGTATCAAAGAATTTTCAAACCATTCTAAGACTTTGACATAATTTTAAAGTATCGAAAATATTTTATAATATTTTAACAGATTTTCAGCCATTTTTAATACATTCCTATAATTTAAAGTTATTCCAAATGATTTAAAGGACTTTTGGGTATTTTTGCAACTTCCGAGGAATTTTCAAGAACACTAAGAAGTTTAAAAAAATTTTAAAAGATTCCAAAGGATTAAATATATATTTTAGGGTATTTTTTTAGTTTCAAGAAATTGTCAAAAATTCTGAAAAATTTCAAAGGAATTTATAAAAATTGTGAAGAATTTAAAAATTTAAAAGGTGGACTTAAAAATAATGCAAGAAGTTTTTTATCTATTTCTTCAACAATTTACAGCCATTTCAAAGATTTTTAAAGACTTAAGGGTATGAACAAAAATTCCAAGAAATTTGTAAGAAGTTTAAAAGCTTTGAGAAATATTTTAGGCTATTTTAAAATATTTCAACGAATTTCCAATGCATTTCAATAATTTAAAGTGATTCCAAAGGGTTTGCAATATTTTATATTTTAAAAGATTTTAGGAAATCTTTAAAACATTCCTATAATTTGAAGTAATTACAAAGGATTTACAGGACTTTTGCGTATTTTTAGAACTTTAAAGGAATTTTCAAAAACATTTTAAGAAATTTCAAGATTCCAAAGTTATTAATATATTATAAGATGTTTTAAAAACTTTAAGGAATTTTCATAAATTTTAAAAAATTTTAAAAATTTTAAATTTCAAGGAATTTCAAAAAGTTTCAAAGGATTGAAAAAATGTATTGTATTTTTTAAAGATCAAGGAATTTTTCGAAATTTATAACTATTTCAAGAGGTTTAAAGAAATTGTAAAACATTAAAAAATGTTAAAGGTGCATTTTTTAAGATAAAAAGACATTTTTTTTATACATTTCAATTATTTTTAGAGGTTTCAAAAATTTCTAAGGGCATAAGTGTATTAACAATAGTTCATAGAAATTCTCAAGACATTTAGGAAGCTTCAAGAAAGATTTAAAAATATTTTTAAATATTTCAACAAATTTTCAATACATTCCAATAATTTAAAGTGATTCTAAAGGTTTTAAAATATTTTATAATATTTTAAAAGATTTGAAGTAATGTTTAATACAATAATATAATTTGAAATTTTTAAAAGGATTTAAAATATTTTTGAGTATTTTTAAAACTTTCGAGGAATTTTCAAGAACACTAAAAAGTTTGAAACAATTTCAAAAGATTCTAAAGGATTAAATATATATTTTAGAGTATATTTTTCATTACAAGAAATTTTGAAAAATTTTGAAAAATTTCAAAGAGTGAAAAATTGTAAAGAATTTGAAAATTTGAAAGGTGGATTTAAAAATAACGCAAGAAATTTTGTATCTATTTCTACAATAATTTGCAGGAATTTCAAAGATTTTTTAAGACTTAAGGGTATTGATAAAAATTCCAAGAAATTTTCAAGACCTTTAAAAGCTTCGAGAAATATTTTTGGCTATTTTAAAAGATTTCAACGAATTTTCAATGCATTTCAATAATTTAAAGTGATTCCAAAGGGCTTGCAATATTCCAGGAATTTAATATATTTTAAGATATTTTAAAAACTTTAAGAAATTTTCATAAATTTTGAAAAATTTTAAGGGATTTACAGAAATTGTAAAGAGTTTAAAAATTTAAAGGAGGGAATTAAAAAAATATTCCTGAAATTATTTATGGTATCCTAGAACCTTCTAGATCTACTATCATCCTTCAAAATCTTTGAAAAATCTAAGAAGTGATCTAAAACCACATTATATATTTTCAAATCCTACAATAATATTTTTAAGATTCTTTGAAATTTTTTTTTAAAGGTGTCAAAAGTTCTCTGAAAAGTAGTCTGAATCTTTTAAAATGGCCTCAAATATATGTAATTCCTTAAAAACTCAAAAATCTATAAAACCTTTAGGAATATTTGGAAATATTTATGAATCTCTTAAATTTTCTGAATTCCTTTGAAATCCTTTGAAATTCATTTAAAATACCTTATTCAAAATTTTTTGTTTAATCGCCCTAAAATCTGAAAAATTCTTTAAAATATCTTGAAATCTCTTACAATTCTTAATATTTTGTACAATCTCTTAAGATTCTTGATATTTTGTACAATCCCTTGAAAATCTCTTGAAATCTTTGAAATTCCTTTAAAAATATTTTAAATTGGAATCTTTCTCTTGGAATCTTTTAAAATATCTTGAAAATCATTAAAATTCTTTAAAACTTTCCAAATTTTTGCAAATCTTCGGAAATGTTTGGAAATATTTAAAAGCTCTCCTTTAATTAGGGAGATTCTTTGAAATTTCTTAAAATATTTTTAAATCCCTATAAAATTACTGAAATTTTCGTAAATTTTATAAAGTCCTTAAAAATTCCTGTAATTTTTCATGGTATCCTAGAACCTTCTAGATCTACTTTAAATATATTTAAATTCCTTAAAATCTTTTAAAATAGCCTTATATAATTTGAATTCCTTAAAATCTTACAAATTTTTATAATCTTTAGAAATATTTTAGATCCTTTGAAATTCATTTATTTTTTTGTTGTTAAAAATGAACTTCTTTATTTAAAAATACAACCGTACAGGCTGATAATTCATATATATATATATATATATATATATATATATATATATATACATACTTT
>JAAAKG020187918.1:0-25043 GCA_010014905.2 Druon quercuslanigerum | reverse complement strand
TGAAACATTCAAATTTTGTTTGGAATTTTTTAAATAATCCTAGAAGAATTATATTTGTATAAATATAAACAGAAATTAGCTAATAAATAGAAAAACAAAATATAAAATCAATTGGAAGTTTAATTTTTCAATTAAATTTTGATATATGATATTTGAAAATTTTAAATTTTGTTTGGAATTTTTTTAATAATCTTAGAAGAATTATATTTGTACAAATTTAATCTGATTTTCACCTGACCATAAATTAAAATTTTTTTTTAAATTCCCTATGGTTTGTAGAACGCCAGAAATGTTATTTCCTATGAGAAAATAACAATTATGGAATCCAAAGAAACTCTGTTCTAAATAAAAAAAATAAGTTCCAAAGAAGCTGTAGCTATTAATAGACCACCATCGAAAAATTTGAATTTTCGCCTAAAATCTAATTTTACAATTTTCTAAAAAATTCTCCCTGTTGCGTCTAAGCGAGAAATGTTATTGTCTTAATAAGAAAAAAAGTATACTATTTAAAAATTTGTCATCTATTTATTAATCTCGTAAAATAAATAGATAACAAATCTTGGAAAAAGGTCCTAAATTTTGCAATTGTAACTAATTTTAAAAAAATTGAAATTTTTACAAAATCATTAGACACCTAAATGAGTAAAAGTGAGGAAAATCGCTGATTTGAATTTTGCCTTCGACCCCCAGCAGTAAAGTTTAATAAGGTCGATAAATTTCTGAATGATTTGATTGTTAGTCGTTTTTTTATTAGGAATTCTCTATTTAAAATCAGCACTTCCAAATATATTCACACATCTCACGTTTTGTCATTTAAACACTAACAGCACAATAAAGATATTTGCATAATTTGATTGAACTTGTCACGTGTTTTAGGAGGTCAGTCGCGAGCCGTCTGGGAAGACGTGACCGGGTCGACACCATTGACCTTCGTTAAAGATTGTGTCTCCTTCACGACGACCGTGTCTGCCAGATTTTGGTTGATGGACTGCCGAAACATATCTGACGCTACCAAGATGGCTACCGATCTCTACACTCATGCAACACACGTACCTTTCATGGCTAAGTATGTTTTCACTATAAAAAAAATTAAGGGAATAGTACGTACCTAGTGTTCAGTAACTAAAAATTTGGTCAAAGTACAAAGAAAAAAGGGTTTCGTAGTCTATTACAACGTTTAAATCTCCCGCTCCTGTAGCTTACCTCTCCTAATCGTCCTATGTCGCCACCTTCCCTCTCCATCACGAATTAATTTCCCCTCGCGACCCCTCTTCGCCCTTCCTCAGTTAAGACTCCCGTTCCCCTACTTCCATTTCTCAGCCCCACTTTTTCCTCCTGCTACTAGGTCGCCTCCTTCCCCTTCCCTTACGAATTAATTTCCCCTCGTGACCCCTCTTCGCCCTTCCTAAGCTAACACTTCCTTTCCCCTACTTCCATTTCTCAGCCCCACTTTTCCTCCCTCATTTCCTTCACTTCCTCTCCCATAATTTATAGAAAGTTGTTTGTGCTAAGATAGGAAGTTTCTAGGCCGTTATTTGTGCTAACATAGGACGTTTTTAGAATGTACCCTTTTTTTGGATATTTGTGCCCACTACGAGATGATTTCGAAAAAAATGATAATTGTTATTTGGAACACATAATTTTTGAAATTAATTATAATTTAGAGTTGATTCAGGAAATTTTCCAAAAGAATTATAATTCTGAGTTTTATCTGGATTAGAAAGAAGTATAATTCTGACTTGAAAAAGTAAATTGTCGAAAAGAGTTTCAATTTTGACTTGGAGTGGGAAAATTTCAGAAAAGATTTATGATTTTAATATGGAATAGCGAATTTTTTTATATATTTTTTAAATCTTTAAAATCTTCGCGAGATATTTGAAAGCTTGTTAAAATCATTGTGAATTTTTTCGAAATCTTTTTAATATCTTTGACATCTTTCTGAAATATTTAGGAATATTTAAAGTTTTTGGAAATGTTTAAAAAATTTTTGTAATATTTTTGAAATCTTTTGGAAATCTATGAAATCTTCTAAAATCTTTTTGAATCTTTAAGTAGTAAATAGAACGTACCGAGTGTTTAGTGATTAAAAATTTGGTCAAAGTACAAAAAAAAAGGTCTTCGTAGCCTATTATGAGGTGTAACCTCCCGCTCCTGCATTTTACCTCTCCTACGCCTCCTATGTCGCCCCCTGCCTCTTCCCTCACGAATTAATTTCCCCTCGCGACCTCTTTTCGCCCTTTCAGAGCTAAGGCTTCCTCTCCCATAATTTCTAGAAAGTTATTTGTGCTAAGGTAGGAAGTTTCTAGGCCTTTATTTGTGCTAACATAGGACATACCTAGACTATTGTTTGTGCTAATATAGGACGTTTCTAGGCCGTTATTCGTGCTAACATAGGACTTATCTAGACTATTATTTGTGCTAATATAGGACGTTTCTAGGCCGTTCTTTATGCTAACCTAGGACAGTTTCAGAATTCTTGATGGATTTTAGCAATAGTATAATAGCATAATGAAAATTTTAAGTATTGTAAATATTTCCGTAATTTTCTAATTCTTCTGAAATATTAAAAAAAAATTTTAATTTAATTCTTTGTGACAGGGAACATGGAATTTCTGAAAAGAATTATTATTTGGAATAACAAACTTTTAAATATTTTTCAAATCTGTGAAATCTTTAAAAACATTTTAAGATATTTTGTAACCTTTGAAACACAGAATTTCAAAAAACTGATAATTTTGATTTGGTAAAGTGTTTTTTCCACAAGAATTAAAGAATATTAGCATAATCTTTGAAATATTTTTGTGATATTTTTAACAATCTTTTTGATATCTTTGAAATCTTTGAGCAATTTTGTAATTTTGAAAATTATTCTGAAATTTTTTTAATATTTTCTAAATTTTCGATACTTTCTGAAGCGTTTTGAAATCTTTGGAATTTTGTGACTTCGAACATCGAATTTCCGAAAATAATTATAATTTTTATTCGGAACAGCAAATTATTGAATATTTTTCAAATCTGTGAAACCCGAAGTGAAATCTTTGTAAAATATTTTTGAAAGAATTTTAAGTATTTCAGACTTCTTAAATATATTGAAATATTTTAAATATTCTAAAAGGTATTAAGTCTTTAGGAATCTTTAAATTGTTTTGAAATCTGTGAAATTTTGGACATCTTTATATAATCATAAAAATTTTTATAAAATATTTAAATTCTTTTAAATGATTCAGAAATATTTTGTAATCTTTGTGATGTTTGAATTCTTAGTTACTGGAAACGGGGAATTTTTGAAAAAATTATGATTTTTATTTGGAACAGCGAATTTTTGAATAATTTTCAAAACTGAGAATTCTTTGAAAAAAATTGTTAATCTTTCTGATTTCTTTGTGAAATCTTGTTGAAATAATTTGAAATAATTTGGAAATCATTGAAATCTGTGTGAAATATTTGGAAATATTTGAAATCTGTGTGAAATATTTGGAAATATTTGAAATCATTAAAATATTTTGAAATCTATGACATATTGGCGAAATATTCTGAAATGTTTTGTAATCTTTGAAATCTTTGAAATCTTTGAAATCTTTGTTATTTGAAGCACAGAATTTCAGAAAACTGATAACTTTGAGTTGAAAAATTGAGTTTTCCAAAATAATTCAAAAATCTTAATGTAATATTTTTAAAATTTATCATATTTTTAAAATCTTTCTTTAATCTTCCACAGCTAACATTCCCCTTCCCCTACTTCCATTTCTCAACCCTACTTTCCCTCCCTAATTTCCTTCACTTTCTCTCCCATAATTTCCCCTAACTTCCCCTTCTGGGAAAAAAGTTCGCTGGAAGTCTTTGGAACATTCAACATTTCTAGAAAGTTATTTTTGCTAAGATAGGACGCTTCTAGGCCGTTATTTGTGCTAACATAGGACGTTTATAATCTGTTATTTGTGCTAACATAGGACGTTTCTAGGCCGTTATTTGTGCTAACATAGGACGTTTCTAGTACGAACAATTTTTTTGGATATTTGTGACCACTACCTAACTTTGAATGTCGATGTGTAATACTACTGGAAGAATCTGAATTTCAAAACACACGGTGGATTCTCTGTGAAGTTGCAACCCCATTTTTGAAAATTAAAAAAAAGAGTTCTCAGTACCTCTTTAACAGTTTTAGAATTCTTGATGGATTTTAGCAATCTTTGTGATCTTCAAAGTTTCAGAAACTCTCTTTTTACATTGGGGGGTTAACTTTATACTCACCCCCCACTTTTGTAAAAGTGAACTCTTTTTTTAGAGTTCGGAGTGGGTATGTCTTATTTCTAGAGTTCCGGATACTTTTGAGAAATAGCTCAATTTTTTCTGCATAATCCTTTAGTGCTAAAAGAGTTCTGGAGAATTTTGAAAAAATTACAAACCTAAATAAATCAATGTTGAAGCATTTTTCGACGAAAGTTCCACGAGTTCTCATCTTGACTTCTGGCCCCTCACAGAAATTTTCCACAAAGAGGCTCATAACACTCCTTAAATCAGTGAAAATTCGACGAAATACGGCACTTTGAAGAAAGCCAACATTTTTTTATAGTTCATTTTGGAAAAATCCAAGAGTTCTGATCAGAGTTCTGTTCCCCTGGAAGAGATTTACCGAAATGCCTCATAATGCTTTTGGGTCATGTCAAAATTCGACAAACGACACTACTTTAAATATAATGACAGTTTTTCGACTTTAAAAGTTTTGAGAGTTACAAGAGTTTCGATCAGTGTTCTGCTCCCCCCCTCTCCATCTCAGACTTGTACCAAAAAATTGTAGGACATTTTTAATTAAGTCTCAGTTCAAAGAACTACAACACTTAAAACACCGACAATTTTTTATTTTGTAATTTTTATTTCTAAGAGTTCTGATCAGAGTCCCCCTCATAAGAGTTCTGCCTAATAATTCAATAATACTTTTGATCAAGTCATAATTTAAAGACAAATATATATTCCGGCAAATGTTAAGTAACTATTAAATGTTTTAGATGTTGGATTTTAGTTTGTAGGAAAAATATTTGAAGGCTGTTATAAGAAGACAGAACTCTAACTAAAACTCTTGAAAAATCGATTTTTTTTTAAATTTTGGTTATTTTTATTATGCTAAGGTTCTTTGATTCCTGACTTTATGGAAAATTATTAGCATTTTTTGGTAGAACTCTTCTGTATTGGAACAGAACTCTTGGCACTCTCAACATTTTTACATTGGAATTTTTATTATTATTTTAAAACAGTTGAAGTTCTTTGAATTCTAATCTGGTCCAAAATTGTTGAGACTTTTTGGAAGTACTCTTACGTATTGTAGCAGAACTCTTATTAGAACTCTTTAAACTCTCAAAATGTTTACATTGTAATTGTTTTTGTTATTTTCAAAGTGCTATAGTTCATTGAATGCTGACGTGATCCGAAGGTGCTAAAACTTTTTGTTAGAACTCTTCCATATGGAAACAGACCTCTTTGAACTCTATATATTTTAAAACTCGAAAAAATGTTCGTATATTTAAAATGCTGTAGTCTTTTTATTTTTTCTGGATTAAAAAATGTTTTGACTCTTTTTTGTAGAACTCTTTATAGTGGGTCAGAACTCTGGTTAGAACTCGTCGAACTCCTAACGAGAAATTCGTCCAAATTTTTCAACATTCAAAATATTTTAAAATTTAGGTTCTTGAGTTTCTCGAAATTATATTCTTATAGAGCTCGAGAAGTCTTTTTAAACTAAATAATAAAGAAAAAAAGAACTCATCAGAACTCTAAAAAAAAATTTAATTTCAATATTAGTTATGGAACTTTACAGAGATTGCTGTGAGTTAACCAAATTTAAATTTTCCTTGGAATTTAGAATTTAATATCGAACTATTTTAGGTGCTAGAATGCATATTGGAATAAATTGTTTCTAAAAAAATGATTTTTCTTTCCCCAGATTCGTAGTGTTTGCGAAAAGGAATCACCAATTAGAGGCGAGATTGCGCGTATTCTGCATGACAGATGACAAGGAAGACAAAACTTTAGAGCATCAGGAACACTTTACGGAAGTTGCTAAGAGCCGAGATGTTGAGGTATTTTTAATAATAAAAAAATCTTTTCTAAAATCTTTTTGGGTTTTCTGAATTTTTGAAAATAATGATAATTTAGAGTTGATTCAGGAAATTTTCCAAAAGAATTATAATTTTGAGTTTTATCTGGATTATAAATAAGTATAATTCGGACTTGAAAAAGTGAAGTGTTGAAAAGAATTGTAATTTTGATTTAGAATGGGGAATTTCAGAAAAGATTTATGAATTTAATTTGGAACAGCGAATTTTTTTATATATTTTTTAAATCTTTAAAATCTTCGTGAGATATTTGAAAGCTTTTTAAAATCTTTGTGAATTTTTTCGAAGTCTTTTTGATATCTTTAACATCTTTGTGAAATATTTAGGAAATATTTTCAAGTTTTTTGAAATATTTAAAAATTTTTTGCAATATTTTTGAAATATTTCTGAAATCTATGAAATCTTATAAAATCTTTTTGAATCTTTAAGCATGTGTGAAATTTATTTGATCTTTTGAAATCTTTTAAAATATTATGAAATACTTTAAAATCCTTCAAATTTTCAAATCATTTCGAAATTTTTTTTACTTGAAACAGAGAGTTTTAGAAAAATTAGAATTTTGTATTTGAACAGTGAATTTTCCAGAAAAATTGCAATTTTGATTTTAAATGGGGAAACATTTTCGATATCTTTATGGAATTATTGACATTTTAAAAAATCTTTTTAAAGATCTTTTGAAATGTTTAAAATAATTTTGAATCTTTAAATATCTTTTGAAATCTCAACATTTTTGAAATATTTAAAAATCATAGACATTTTTGTGAAGTCTTTGAAGCCTTTGAAATGTTTCGAATCATTTTAAATTTCTTGTGATTTGGATCAATGAATTTTTCAAATAAATTACAATGTTGACTGACAACGTGGAATTTCCGAAAAGAATTATGATTTTGATTTCCCAACTTGAATTTTTGAATATTTAAAAGCAAATTTTATCTTTAGAGTCTCTGAAATCAATGAAATCTTTGCGGAATTTTCTGAAATACTTTTTTAATCTTTTAAATATTTTAAATCTTTGAAATATTTTCAAATATTTTAAATCTTTTGGAATCTTTAAGATTTTGTGAAATGTTTTTGATGTGGAACTCAGAATTTCAGAAAACTTATAATTTTTAATTTGGAAAGGTGAATTTTTTAAAAGAATTGAAAAAATATTGCTGTAATTTCTAAAATATTTTTGAAATTTTCATTAAAATTTCAAAAATCGTTTGATATCTTTGAAATCTTGAAATTTAAAAAAAAATTCTGAATTATTTGCGAAATATTTGAAACGTTTTGCAATCTTAGAAATATTTGAATTTTTTCTGTTCATTTGCAATAGCGATTTTTTTAATATTTTGGAAATGTGTGAAATCTTTTTGTAGAAATTTTTAATATTTCGAAAATCCTTAGAATTATTGTGAAATTCTTGAAATACTTTTAAACATTTGTGAAATCATTTTTAATCTTTTGAAATATTGATAAAATTTTTTGAATGTTATTTTAGAAATATTGTAAAAGGTTTTAAGTCTTAAAATTTTTGTGACATCTTTGTAAAATATTTAAAATATTTACGTCATCATTCACATTTTTAATCAATCTTCTAAAATTAAAAAAATTAAGTATTGTAAAGATTTTAAAATTAGAAAAAAATGTAATTCTTTGTGACAGGGAACGGGGAATTTCTGAAAAGAATTATGATTTGGAATAGCAAACTTTTAAATATTTTTCAAATCTGTGAAATCTTTAAAAGCATTTTGAAATATTTTTTCATCTTTGAAACAAAGAATTTCAAAAAACTGATAATTTTGAGTTGGAAAAGTGTATTGTCCAAAGAATTAAAGAATCTTAGCGTAATCTTTGAAATATTTTTGTGATATTTTTTAAAATCTTTTTGTTATCTTTGAAACCTTTGTCAAATTTTGTAATTTTGGAAATTATTCTGAAATTGTTTAAATATTTTCTAAATTTTCGATACCTTCTGAAATTTTTTTTAATTTTTGGAATTTTATAACTTCTAACATAGAATTTGAAGTATTTTGGAAATCCTTCAAATCTATATGAAATCTTTGAAATTTTTTGAAATCTTTTTTTGAAATCTTTCTTTTGACTATGAAATCTTTGCGATAACTTCTGAAATATATTGAAATATTTTAAATATTGTAAAAGGTATTAAGTCTTTAAAAATCTTTAAAATTTTATGAAATCTGTGAAATTTGGGAATGAAATCTTTTGAATTCTTTTAAATTATTCTGAAATGTTAAAAGTATTTGCGTAATTGTTGTAGTATTCTGAAATCTTTTGAAATCTTTTGTAATGTTTGAATTCTTAGTTACTGGAAACGGGGAATTTTTGAAAAAATTATGATTTTGATTTAGAACATGCAATTTTTGAATATTTTGTAAATCTGCGAAATCTTTAAAAAAATTGAATCTTTCTGATTTCTGTGGAAAAACTTTGAAATCTTTTTGAAATAATTTGCAATATTTTACAAATGATTGAAATTTGTGTGAAATAATTTGAAATATTTGGAATCATTAAAATATTTTGAAATCTGTGTTATATTTGCGAAATCTTCTGAAATATTTTGTAATCTTTGAAATCTTTGAAATCTTGGAAATCTTGGAAATCTTTGTTATTTGAAACACACAATTTCAGAAAACTGACAATTTTGAGTTGAAAATTTGAATTTTTCAAAAGAATTAAAAAATCTTAATGTAATCTTAGTGTAATCTTTTTGAAATTTGTCTCATATTTTTTAAAATCTTTTTTTAATCTTTTTTTAATCTTAATTAAAAAGTTTTTGAGTAATCTGTGAAATTTTGGAAATCTTTATGTAATTATTCAAATTTTTGTAAAATCGTTTGACTTCTTTTCATTCTTTCTGAAATATTTTGTAATCTTTGAAATATTTAGATTTTTCGTGACTTAGAACATGAAATTTCCGAAAAAAATTATGATTATTATTTGGAACAGCGAATTTGTAAATATTTTTCAAATCTTCGAAATCGTAAAAAAAATTCTTAATCTTTCTAATTTCTTTGTGAAATCTTTAAAATCTTTTTAAAATAATTTGAAATATTTTGGAAATTATTGAAATCTGTGTTCTTTGAAACACAGAATTTTAGAAAACTGATAATTTTGAGTCGGAAAATTGAATTTTCTAAAAGAATTAAAAAATCCTAATGTAAACTCAGTGTAATCTTTTTGTAATTTGTCTCATATTTTTTAAAATCTTTTTTTAATAATAATTTTTAAATTTTTGTGAAATCTGTGAAATTTTGGTCATCTTTATGTGATTATTAACATTTTTGTAAAATTATTTGTTTTAATTGTTTCTAAAATATTTAAAATATTTGCTTAATATTTTAATCTTCTGAAATACTTTGTAATCTTTAAAATATATAGATTCTTTGTGACTTCGAATATGAAATTTCCTAAAGGAATTATGATTGTTATTTGGAAGAGAAAATTTTTGAATATTTTTCAAATCTGCGAAATCTTGAAAAAAGATTTTTGATCTTTCTGAATTCTTTGTGAAATCTTTAAAATATTTTTAAAATAATTTGAAATATTTTGAAAATGATTGAAATCTGTGTGAAATAATTTTAAATATTTGGAATCATTAAAATATTTTGAAATCTGTGCTATATTTGCGAAATCTTCTGAAATATTTTGTAATCTTTGAAATCTTTGTTATTTGAAATACAGAATTTCAGAAAACTGATAATTTTGAGTTGGAAAATTGAATTTTCCAAAAGAATTGAAAAATCTTAATGTAATCTTAGCGTAATCTTTTTCAAATTTTTCTCATATTTTTAAAAATCTTTTTTTGATCTTTCTTAATCTTGTTTTAGTCTTAATCTTTAAATTCTCCTGAAATCTGTGAAATATGATTCTTATTTGGAACAGCGAATTTTTGAATATTTCTCAAATCTGTGAAATTTTTGAAAAAGAATTGTTAATCTTTCTAATTTGTTTGTGAAATCTTGAAAATCTTTTTAATATAATTTGAAATATTTTGGAAATGATTGAAATCTATGTGAAGTATTTTGAAACATTTGGAATCTTTAAAATATTTAGAAATTTATTACATATTTGCAAAATCTTCGGAAATATTTTGTAATTTTAGTGTAATCTTTTTGAAATTTTTGTCATATTTAAAAAAATCTTTTTTTAATCTTATTAATTTTTTTTTTAATCTTAATTTTTAAATTTTTGGGAAACCTGTGAAATCTTGATGTAATCATTAACATTTTTGTAAAATCTGACTTCTTTTAATTGTTTCTGTATTCTTAAAAATATTTGCTTAACATTTTAATCTTCTGAAATATTTTGTAATCTGTGAAATATTTAGATTCTTGGCGACATTGAGCATAAAATTTCCGAAGAGAATTATAATTTTTATTTGAAACAGCGAAATTTTGAATATTTTTCAAATCTCTGAAATCTTTGAAAAAAATTGTTATTCTTTCTGATTTCTTTGTGAAATCTTTGAAATTTTTTTGAAATCATTTGAAATATTTTGGAAACGATTGAAATCTGTGTGAAATATTTGGAAATTTATGACATATTTGCGAAATCTTCTGAAATATTGTGTAATCTTGGAAATTTTTGTTATTTGAAACACAGAATTTCAGAAAACTTAAAATTTTGAGTTGGAAAATTGAATTTTCCAAAAGAATAAAAAAATCTTAATGTAATTTTAGTGTAATCTTTTTGAAATTTTTGTCATAATAAAATTTGTTTAAAAATCTTTTTTAATCTTTTTTTAATCTTGTTCTTTAATTTTTGTGAAATCTTGGAAATCTTTATGTAATTATTAACATTTTTGTAAATTCGTTTGACTTCTTTTAGTTGTTTCTGAAATATTTAAAATATTTATTTAATATTTCAATATGCTAAAATATTTTGTAATCTTTAAAATCTTTGTTATTTGAAACACAGAATTTCAGGAAACTGATAATTTTGAGTTGGAAAATTGAATATTTCAAAAGAATTCAAAAATCTTAATGTAATCTTAGGGTAATCTTTTTGAATTTTTTTTTCATATTTGTAAAAATCTTTTTTTAATCCTAATCTTTACATTTTTGTGAAATCTGGAAATATTTATGTAATTATTAACATTTTGGTAAAATCGTTTGACTTCTTTTAATTGTATCTGAAATATTTAAAATATGGGCTTAATATTTTAATCTTCTGAAATATTTTGTAATCTTTGAAATATTTGAAATCTTTGAAGTCTTTGTTATTTGAAACACAGAATTTGAGGAAACTGATAATTTTGAGTTGGAAAATTGAATATTTCAAAAGAATTCAAAAATCTTAATGTAATCTTAGTGTAATCTTTTTGAATTTTTTTTCATATTTGTAAAAATCTTTTTTTAATCCTAATCTTTACATTTTTGTGAAATCTGGAAATATTTATGTAATTATTAACATTTTGGTAAAATCGTTTGACTTCTTTTAATTGTATCTGAAATATTTAAAATATGGGCTTAATATTTTAATCTTCTGAAATATTTTGTAATCTTTGAAATATTTAGATTCTTTGTAAATTCGAACAAAAAATTTCCGAAAAGAATTATGATTTTGATTTAAAACAGCGAATTTTTGACTATTTTTCAAATCTGTGAAATCTTTGAAAAAAATGGTTAATCTTTCTGATTCTTTGTGAAATCTCTAAAATCTTTTTGAAATAATTTGAAATATTTGGAAATGATTGAAATCTGTGTGAAATATTTTGAAATATTTAGAATCATCAAAATATTTTGAAATCTATGACATATTTGCGAAATCTTCTGAAATATTTTGTAATCTTTGAAATCTTTGTTATTTAAAACACAGAATATCAGAAAACTGATAATTTTGAGTTGGAAAATTAAATTTTCCAAAAAAATTAAAAAATCCTAATGTAATCTTAGTGCAACCTTTTTAATATTTTTTCTTCTTTTTTTAAATCTTTTTTAAATCTTAATGTTTAAATTTTTTTGAAATCTTGAAAATCTTTATGTAATTATTAATGTTTTTGTAAAACGGACTTCTTTTAATTGTTTCTGAAATATTAAAAATATTTGCTTAATATTTTAATTTTTTGAAATATTTTGTAATATTTAAAATATATAGATTCTTTGTGACTTCGAACATGAAATTTCCTGAAAGAATTATGATTTTTATTTCGAAGAGCGAATTTTTAAATATTTTTCAAATCTGCAAAATCTTTAAAAAAGAATTTTAATCTTTCTAATTTCTTTGCGAAATCTTTTTGAAATAATTTTAAATATTTTGAAAATGATTGAAATCTGTGTGAAATATTTGGAATCATTATAATATTTTGAAATCTATGACATATTTGCGAAAATCTTCTGAAATATTTTATAATCTTTTAAATGTTTCAAATTTTTGGAAATGTTAAAAATCTTTTTAAATCAAGCAGTTTTAAATGTTTGCAGTCTTATAGATTTTGAATCCTGAATTTTCGAGAAAAATTGTAAAATTCCCAATTCCCAAACCGGATGATTAAAAAATAGAAAAATTGCCCAATAAAAAACCAGAAAATAACCGGAAATTTAAAATTACCCTGCTTTTCCAAAATTGTAAATAAAATCAGAAAATATCGTGAAAAATCTTGATTTTAATAACTTTTGTAATGTTATTTTGTGCAGGTTCTTGAGGGTAAAACCCAATTTATGGAATTCGCCGGTAATTTAGTGCCTGTGCTGAAAAGCGGAGAGCAACTTCAATTGCCATTCAGGGCTTTCAAAGAAAATAGAGTTCCGTTTACCGCAAGGATAAAGGATCCTGATGCAGCTGATATGATGGGAAGAATCATGTTCATGAGCGAACCGAAAGTAGCAAAGGGCGACCAACCACAAACGCCTATTTGCACTTTAAATATTCTTTTGCCAGAGAAAATTTCACCAGATGCCGCACATTCTGAACTGGATTTACTAGAATTGTCTAAAAATTACAGCTTCCTTCGAGATGGTGGAATAAGTAAGTGCAAAATTCAAATTCTTTATCGTATTTCCCTCTTTTCACACTTAAAAAAAAATTCCGCTCTTTTTCCCCCGGTTTTCAAGAAAAAAAAATTTTTTTCTGTCCAAAATTCAACTCTTTGGTTTAAAGTTGTAATAATTGGTTACAAATTAAATTTATTGCTTGTAGAATTAACTATTTTATTAAAAAATCTTTTACTTTTCTGGTTGCTTATTCATTTTTTGTTGACTGAAAAATTAATCTGTTAACTTTTATTTGAGAATTCATCTTCTTTTGGTTGAAAATTCAACTGCTTGGTTGAAGATTAAATTATTTTGTTAAAAATTCGTCTTCTTTTTTTAGTGAAAGTTAAAAAATAATGTTCGTAAATGAATATTTATTCAGAATTTTCTGGATATTCGTCTTTTTAATTAAATTCACCCGTTTTAAATTTAAAACTAAAATCTTTTTTGGTTGAAAATTAATTTTGTAAACTGAAAATTCCTTCATTTTGTTTTAAATAATTTCTTAATTTTAAATTGAACTTAATCTGTTATATATGCCACCATTTTAATTAAAAAATCATATCTTTAATTGAAAATTAATTTTTTTTAAAGAAAATTTCAACAATTTAATTTTTGTTTAACAAATCTTTCTGCGTTAATTGAAAATTCCTTTGTTTTTAAAATTCAACTATATAGTTCAAAACTTATTTTCTTCTCTTTTGACTGAAAAATCTTTTTTAGTTGAAAATTTAAATCTTGCTTGAACTTCTTCTTTTTGATTCAGTTCACCTGTTTTTTATTTAAAATTATTATCTTTTTTTGTTGAAAATTTATCATTTTAACTGTAAAATCATCTCTTTGGTTAAAAATGTAATTACTTTGTTAAAAATATGTTTTTATTTGATTGAAAATTAATTTTTCAATCTGAAAACTAAACTATATTGTTGAAAATTCTTTTTTCTTGGTTTAACATACTTTTTTAAATTTAAATTTCATCTCTTTGTTCGAAATTTAGTTTTGTGCCCTAAAAATTTAACTCTTGAATTTTTGGTTGAAAATTTATCTATTTTATTGAAAATCCGTTTAAAATTTCATTTTTTGTTCGAAATTGTTTTTTAAAAATATTTTTTACTTTAAAATTCAACTATTTGTTTGAAAATTCGTCTTTTTTTGGTAAAAATTAAATTTTTATTGGTTCAAAATTATACTTTTTTTAGTGAAAATTATTTTTTTTCCCGTGAATTCATTTTTCTTATGAAAAATTTAACAAATTTAGTTTTGGTTGAAAATTAAAATTCTTTATTTTAAAATTCAAATATTTTTAGATGAAATGCGACTTTTTGGCAGAAAATTAATCTTCTTAATTGAAAATTCAACTTTTGGGGTTAGAAATTCAATTATTTTGAGAGAAAATGTAACTTTTTTGTTAACAATCAATTATTTTTAAGATAAAAGATAATTATTTCATTTTTTTGTGGAGGAAATTGATGTTTTATAGTTATAATTCAACTATTTGCTTTAAAACTCTTCTTTTTTTGGTAGAAAATTCATTTTTATTGCTTAAAAGTGAAACTTTTTTTGTTGAAATTTATTTTTTCCCCCTAAAATTCATGTTTTAAATAGAAAATTCAACTTTAATTTTTTGTTGAGAAATTTAATTTTTTAGTATAAAATTTCAATATTTTTAGTTGAAATTCGACTTTTTGGCAGAATATTAATCTTCTTGATTGAAAATTAAACTTGTTGAGTTATGAATTCAATTATTTTGAGAGAAAATTTAACTTTTTTGTTAACAATCAATTCTTTTTAACATAAAAGATAATTATTCAATTTTTTGTTGAGAAAAATGATATTTTATGGTTTAAAATTCAAGCATTTGCTTTGAAATTCGTCTTTTTTGAAAAATTTAATTTTTTAGTTTAAAATTTCAATATTTTGGTTGAAAATCAATTTTTTTGGCAGAGAATTAATCTTTTTGATTAAAAGTCCATCTTTTTGGGTTAGAAATTCAACAATTTGAGAAAAAATTTAAGTTTTTTGTTAAAACTCAATTCGTTTTAACAAAAAATGTAATTATTCCATTTTTGGTTGAAAATTGATATTTTTGGTTTAATTTTTTTTTTTTTTTAGAGAAAATTCAATTATTTGGTTAAAATTTCTACTATTGTGTTGAAAGTTCTATTGTTTTTCTAAAAATGCAACTATTTCGTTAAAAAATAATCTCGTTTTTGTCAATAATTTAACTTTTTTGTTGAACATTCGTCTTTTTGTATAGACAATTCCTCCTTTTGGATTAAAAATTAACTTTTTTTTTGTAGAAAAGTTCTTTGTTAAAAACTGTTTTTTTTGGGTGGAAAATTCAACTTTTTTTAATCAAAAACTCGTCTTTTTATTTAAAATTCAACTGCTTGATTAAAAATAAAACTTTTTATCGGTTTTGTTGGTTTTCATTAAAAATGAAAATTTTTTACGGTTGTTTTTGGATTGAAAATTTAGCTTAGTAATTTTAAAATACAACTATTTGGTTAAAAATTCAATTTTGTTGTTGAAAATTTAATTATTTGCTTAAAAAAAGCCTCTTTTTTGGTATAAAATTCAGTGTTTCGTTGAAAATTCTCCTTTTTATATTAAAAATGAATTATATTTTTGCTAAAAGTTGTATTATTTGATTAAAAAATCATGTATATTGGTAAAAAATTAATTTTTTTTAATCGCAAATTTAACTGTTTTGTTGATCATTAATCTTTTATAATCTTTTTTTCTTTAAAAATCCATCTGTTTTCTTAATTAAATATGGTACCTATACTTAAATTTAAATTTAATTAAAATAATTTCTTTTGGTCGAAAATTTAACTTTTTTAGTTGAGCATTAGTCTTTTTGTATAGAAAACTCCTCCTTTAGGATTGAATATTAATTTTTTTTTCGGTAAATCGTTGGTTAAAAATGGATCTTTTTGGGTGGAATATTCAAATTTTTGTATCAAAAACTCGTTTTTTGTTTAAAATTCAACTGCTTGATTAAAAATTAAACTTTTTTTCGGTTGAACATTAACCTTTTTGGATAAAAAATTTAATAATAGGCTACTTTTTCTAAATTCAAACATTTAACTTTTTTAGTTGAGAATTAGTCTTTTTGTATAAAAAATTCCTAGATTTTTATTGAAAATTATTTTTTTTTTTAGATAAATTATTGGGTAAAAATGATTTTTTTAGGTTGAAAATTCAACTGTCCCATAAAAAACTCTTGTCGTTATGGCTTAAAAAGTTCAACTTCGTGGATTGAAAATTCAACTACTTGGATAAAAATCTAACTGCTTTGTTGAAAATTTTATTATTTCATTAAAAAGTCACTTTTTTGGTCAAAATGTTTGTTTATTTTTTTGAAAAGTTTTCAACCACTTGAATAAAAAATCGTATTTTTTGGTTAAAAATTAATTTTCATGTTTAAAATATATCGTTTTGGGTTATAAAGTCATTTTGGGCTTAAAATTCAACTGCTTGATTAAAAATGCAACTATTTATGGTTGAAGCTTAATACTTTTTTATTTAATTCAAAAAAATAAATAAAAAATAATAATTTTCTTAATCTATTGAATTGAAAAATCATTTTTCTTGGTTAAAAATTAACTTTTTGTTTGAAATATATCGTTTTGAGTTTAAAAGTGAATTTTTTAAAAATAAAAAGTTGAACATTTTAACTGGGAAACTCAACTATTTCGTTGAAAATGTATCTCTTTTGATAGAAAATTTAACTTTTTTAGTTAAGCATTAGTCTTTTTTTATAGAAAAAATCTGAATTTGCATTGAAAATTAATTTTTTTTTACATAAATTATTGGTTAAAAATTGATCTTTTTAGGTTGAAAATTCAACTTTTTTATTAAAAACTCGTCTTTTTATTTAAAATTCAACTGCTTGATTAAAAATGAAATTTTTTTACGGTTGTTTTTTGATTGAAAATGCAGCTTTGTAGTTTTAAAATTCAACTATTTGATTAAAAAATCAATTTTGTTTTTGAAAATTTAATTGTTTGATTAAAAAAGCCTCTTTTTTGGAGGAACATTTAGTGTTTATTTAAAAATTTCTCCTGTTTAGATTAAAAATGAATTAAATTTTTGTTAAAAGTTGGATCATTTTATTGAAAAATCATCTATATTGTTTAAAAAATAATTTTTTTTAGTCGCAAATTTAACTTTTTTTTGAATACTAATCTTTTTGGATAGAAAATTTATTCACTGAGTATTTTTTCTAAAAATGCAACTATTGTATTGAAAAGGAATCTCTTTTAGTCGAAAATTTAACTTTTTTAGTTCAACTTCGTAGTTTGAAAATTCAACTATTTTGATAAAAATTAAACTACTTTGTTGAAAATTTTGTTATATCATTAAAATGTCAGCTTTTTTTGTCAACATTTTTGTCTATTGTGTTGAAAAATTGTCTTTTTTGTAGAAATAAATCGTCCTTTTGCTTTAAAACTCAACTATTTGTTTCTAAATTTACCTTTTTGGTCAAAAGTTAATTTTATTTTTCCTAAAAGTTCAACCACTTTATTAAAAAATCATATTTCTTAGTTAAAAATTAATTTTGATGTTTAAAATATATCGTTTTGGATTTAAAAGTCATTTTGGGCTCAAAATTCAACTGCTTGATTAAAAATGCAACTATTTATGGTTGAAGCTTAATATTTTTTTTAAATAATTAAAATAAATCAATAAAAAATAATAATTTTCTTAATCTATGGGATTGAAAAATTATTTTTCTTGGTTAAAAATTATCTTTTTTGTTTAGTCTTTTTGTATAGAAAATTCCTCCTTTTGTATTGAAATTAATTTTTTTCAGGTAGATTATTAGTTAAAAATTGATCTTTTTGTGTGAAAAGTTCAAGTTTTTTTATCAAATACTTGTATTTTTATTTAAAATTCAACTGCTTGATTAAAAATGAATTTTTTTCGGTTGAAGTTTATTTTTTTGTTTTTTTATTGAAAATTCAGCTTGGTAATTTTAATATTCAACTGTTTTGTTAAAAAATCAATTTTTTTGATTAAGAATGTAACTATTTATGGTTGAAGCTTAATATTTTTTTAAATAATTAAAAAAATAAATCAATAAAAAATAATAATTTTCTTAATCTATGGGATTGAAAAATTATTTTTCTTGGTTAAAAATTATCTTTTTTGTTTAAAATATATCGTTTTGAATTTAACAGTGAATTTTTAAAAATAAAAAAATGAACATTTTAGCTTGGAAACTCAACTTTTTCTTTAAAAATGTATCTCTTTTGGTAGAAAATTATTCTTTTTTCTTTAAAAATCCGATTGTTTTCTTAAATATGGTAACTATAATTTAATTTAAATTTAATTAAAATAATCTCTTTTGGTTGAACATTTAAATTTTTTATTTGAGCATTAGTCTTTTTGTATAGGAAATTTCTCCTTTTGTATTGAAATTAATTTTTTTCAGGTAAATTATTAGTTAAAAATTGATCTTTTTGGGTGAAAAGTTCAAGTTTTTTTTTATCAAAAACTTGTCTTTTTATTTAAAATTTAACTGCTTGATTAAAAATGAAATTTTTTTCGGTTGAAGTTTATTTTTTTGTTTTTTTTTTATTGAAAATTCAGCTTAGTAACTTTAAAATTCAACTATTTTGTTAAAAAATCAATTTTTTTGTTGAGAATTTAATTTTTTGATTAAAAAAGCGTCTTTTGTGGTAGAGCATTTAGTGTTTCGTTGAAAATTCTCCTTTTTAGATTAAAAATGAATTAAATTTTTCCTAAAAGTTGGATCTTTTGATGGAAAAATGATTTTTTTTAATCGCAAATTTAACTTTTTTAGTTGAGCATTAGTCTTTTCAAGTTAAAAATTTACCTATTTGGATAAAAATTTAACTACTTTGTTAAAAATTTTATCATTTCATTAAAAAGTCACCTTTATTCTCAAAATTATTGTCTATTTATTTGAATTGAACTGCTTGATTAAAAACTCAAATATTTATGGTTGAAGAATAATGTTTTTTCAATTAATTCAAAAAATAAATAAAAAATAATAATTTTTCTAATCTATTGGATTAAAAAATCATTTTTCTTGGTTAAAAATTAACTTTTTTGTTTGAAATATATTGTTTTGAGTTTAAAAATGTTTTTTTTTTTAATAAAAACTTCAACATTTTAGCTTGGAAACTCAACTATTTCGTTGAAAATAACTGTTTCGTCAAAACTCTTTTGGTAGAAACTTAAATTTTTTTTCTTTAAAAATGCATCCGTTTTCCTAATCGAATATAGTACCTATACTTTTATTTTATTTATAAAAATTGTCCCTATTTTTTAGAGCATATTAGGCTCTAAACTATATAAAAGTCTGATAATTTATTTGTCAATAATTAATTATCTAAAAATATCGAAGTCCAGATTTATTTAAATAAAAAATAAAAGGAATAAATAAAAAAAAAGGATATATTAAAATTCTTTTTTGTTTTTTTCTGCTCTTAGGTAGGCCAGATACAATTCACAGAGCGACAATTCGATTGACCGACATTGCTAATTTGCTAGACCATGATTGGGAAAAATTGGCTTCGGAACTAAACATCCGTCCAAAGGATGTAGAAGATATTAAAGAAGAATATCCTGACAAACCTGCTCAGCAGGCTGCAGCCATGTTCAAAGTGTGGCAAAACGACGGAAATAAAGCAACCGGTAAGTTTAAATTATTAATAATTATGACAGAAAAAAATACCAGCGAAAAATCGATTTTTCCTAAGAAAAAATATGAGTTTAACGAAAAGATAAAAAAAAGGTTGAATAATACATTAGCTGAGCGATGATATCAGTTGAAAAAATTCTCTCTTCAGTTCGTGGCAGGTTATTTCTGAATGTTATTCATTCTTTCTATTAGATAAAGTATTATGCACATCCGATGACGTTTTCTTGCAGAAAAATCTTCGGCTAAATGAAATATTAAATATTTTTGGATTTATTTAAAAATATTGTTTTTTTTTAACATTTTCTAATTTTTATGTATAATATAATTTTTTTATTAGGAATGTAATTATAAATTACTATTAATATTGTCTGGAATTTTCAGGGCATTTTTATATATTTGGAAAAAATAAAATTGTATTACTGTATTGAACTATTTTACTTTAAAATTCATTTCTTTTTGATTTTAAATTAATTTTTTGAAAGCAAAATTTAACTATTTTATTTTTGGTTTGAAAATTGATTTATTTTTTATTGAAAATTTGACTCTTTGGCAGCAAGTTTATCTTATTTCGTGAAAATTCATCTTTTTTTGCTTGAAACGTTTAGTTACAATTTTTTTCTCTTTTTAATACAAAATCTTTCTTAGTTGATAATTAAGATTTTGCTTGACCTTCGTCTTTTTGATTCAGTTCACCTGTTTTTTATTTAAAAATATTATCTTTTTTTGTTCAAAATTTATAATTTTAACTGTAAAATCATCTCTTTGGTTAAAAATGCGTTTTTGTTTGATAGAAAATTAATGTTTCAAACTGACATATAAACTATATTGTTAAAAATTCTTTTTTATTTTAGTTTAACATACTTTTTTAAATTTAAATTTCATCTCTTTATTTGAAAATTAGTTTTGTGCTCTAAAAATTTAACGCTTTAATTTTTGGTTGAAAATTTATATATTTTGCTGAAAACCCGTTAAAAATTTACTTATTCTTTTCAAAATTGCTTTTTTTTTTGGTTGGAAATGTAACTATTTTGTGGAAAATTCGGAATCCTCAGGGAATTTTTATATATTTGGAAAATATAAAATTGTTTTACTGGATTTAACTATTTTATTTTAAAATTTATTTTTTTTTGGTTTGAAATTAATTTTTTGAAAGAAAAATTTAACTATTTTTTTTGGGTTTAAAATTCATGTATTTTAATGAAAAGTTGTCTTTTTTGGTGCAAAATTAATCTTTTTGGTTTGAAAATTTATTTATTTTTGATTGACAATTCGACTCTTTGGTAGAAGATTTATCTTCTTTCCTGAAAATTTATCTTTTTTTGCTTGAAAAGTTTAGTTTACCATTTTTTTCTCTTTTTAATACAAAATATTTCTTAGTTGATAATTCAGATCTTTCTGGATATTTGTCTTTTTAATTAAATTGACCCGTTTTAAATTTAAAAATTAAAATCTTTTTTTATTGAAAATTATTTTTTTTTCGATTAAAATTTCAACAATTTAATGTTTGTTTAACAATTTTTTCCGCTATTTCAAAATTCCTTTTTTTCTGAAAATTAAACTGTGTAGTTCAAAATTTATCTTTTAAGGTAAAAATTAATCTTTTTCTTGAAAACTCAGCAGTTTGGTTAACATTTATGTGTTCTTTTGACTGAAAAATCTTTCTTAGTTAAAAATTTAAATCTTGCTTGACCTTCGTCTTTTTAATTCAGTTCACCTGTTTTTTATTTAAAATTATCATCTTTCTTTGTTGTAAATTTATAATTTTAACTGTAAAATCATCTCTTTGGTTAAAAATGTAATTACTTTGTTAAAAATACGTTTTTCTTTGATTGAAAATTAATTTTTCAAACTGAAAATGAAACTATATTGTTGAAAATTCTTTTTTTTTTTTGTTTAATTCTTGTGTTCGAAATTGTTTTTTTTTTGGTTGAAAATTAATTTTTTTAGCTGGATATTTAACTATTTTGTTGAAAATTCGGAATTGTCAGGGAATTTTTATATATTTGGAAAATATAAAATTGTATTACTGGATTTAAATATTTTATTTTAAAAATCATTTCTTTTTGGTTTGAAATTAATTTTTTAAAAGAAAAACTTAACTATTTTTTTGTTTGGTTAAAAATTATATATTTTATTGAAAAGTTGTTTTTTTGGTGAAAGATTAATCTTTTTGGTTTGAAAATTTATTTATTTTTTATTGCAAGTTCGACTCGTGGGCAGAAAATTTATCTTCTTTCCTGAAAATTCTTCTTTTTTTGCTTGAAAAGTTTAGTTTACCATTTTTTTCTCTTTTTAATATAAAATCTTTTTTAGTTAACAATTCAAATCTTGCTGGAATCTTAACTGTCTTTTTTTATTGGATTCACCCGTTTTAAATTTAAAATTGAAATCTTTTTTTGGTTGAAAGTGTAACTACTTTATTGAAAATTCGTTTTTGTTTGGTTAAAAATTAATTTTTTAAACTGAAAATTCATTCATTTTTTTTAAAAGAATTTTTTAAATTTAAAATTGAACTAACATTGTTATATATGTCATAATTTTAATTACAAATTCATGTCTTTAGTTAAAAATTAACTTTTTCGATGAAAATTTCAACAATTTAATTTTTGTTAACAAACTTTTCTGCGTTAGTGGAAAATTCCTTTTTTTCTGAAAATTCAACTATATAGTTCAAAATTTATCTTTTTCTTGAAAACTCAGCAGTTTCTTTAACATTTTTCTTCTCTTTTGACTGAAAAATCTTTCTTAGTTTTGAATTTAAATCTTGCTTGACTTTCGTCTTTTTGATTCAGTTCACCTTTTTTTTTATTTAAAATTATTATCTTTTTTTTTGTTGAAAATTTATAATTAATTTTAAAAATATGTTTTTGTTTGATTCAAAATTAATTTTTCAAACTAAAAATTAAACTATATTGTTGAAAATTCTTTTTTTTGGGTTTAACATACTTTTTTAAATTGAAATTTCATCTCTTTATTTGAAAATTAGTTTCGTGCTCTAAAAATTTAACTCTTTAATTTTTTGTTGAAAATTTATATATATTGTTGAAAATTCGTTAAAAATTTAATTATTGTGTTGGAAATTGTTTTTTTCCTGGTTGAAAATTAATGTTTTTCGCTGGAAATTTAACTGTTTTATTAAAAATTGATCTTTTTTAGTTGAAAATTCCACATTCCATATTATTCTTTTTGGCGTAAAATTAAACATTTTTTAGTTGATTGTTGAAAATTTTTCTAGATTTTGGTAGAAGATTTAGTTTTTTGTGTAAAATTCTAAATTCAGTGTTAAGAATTTAACTGAAATCTGTTTTAAGTAAGAAAATTTAAAGTTCATCTCTTTGGTAAAAAATTAATTTTTTTCTGTAAAAAAATCTAGTTATTTGAAAAATCAATTAATTAGTTGAAAGTTTAACTAGTTTTTAAAAATTCATTTTTTTTTTGTTAAAAATCGAACAATTTTGTTGAAAATTTAATTTAATTAAAATTTAATTTAACTGTTTTATAAAAATATTTTTGTAGGAAAATAGTCCGTGTTTATTGAGGAATGAGAATTCGTATTTTTTGGTAGAAAATTTATAATCTTGGTTAAAAATTCAACTATTCAGTTAAAAATACGTGCATATTGTTAAGAAATCCTCTTTTTTGGTAGAAAATTTAATCCTAAGTATTTAGAAACATATTTTATTTATTTATGTATTTTATCGTATTTATTCCTATTTTTCGGTTAAAAATTAGACTGTTTGGTTTTTTGTTTTTGGTTTTTTAGTCAATTTCCTTTGAAAATTCCACTATTTGTTTATAAATTTAACTTTAATCGTAAATATTTAGAATCTTATTTTATTTATTTATGTATTTTATTTATTTATGTATTTTATCGTATTTTATTCGTATTTTTCGGTTAAAAATTAGACTGTTTGGTTTTTTGTTAAAAAAACTATTCCACTATTTGTTTCTAAATTTAACTTTAATCCTAAGTATTTGCTTTAGTTAAGGCTTTAGCTATAATTTTAAAGTTCGTTTTTTTGTTTAAATTACGTCGTTTTTCATTTAAATTAAAAATATATTTTAGTTGAAATATCAGCTTTGCACATTTTGTTGACAATATGTCTCTTTTGTTTGAAAATTCATTTTTTTCCCCTTGAAGATTGAATTTTTTGTTGAAAATTTATCTTTGTATGTTAAAAATTCGACTTTTTAAAGTTAATCTATCTTAGTTTAAAATTAATTAATTTTTTTTTAAATTCATATTTTCCGGTTGAATTTAACAGCTTTATTTTTAAAATGAAAATATTTTTTGTAGGAAAATCATCTGGTTTGCTTGAGGATTCATATTTTCTGGTAGAAAAATAATGTTCTTGGTTGGAAATTCAACTATTCAGTTAAAAATTGATGTACTATGATATTAAGAAATCATCTTATTTTGTAGAAAGTTAATCTTCTTTGGTAAAAATCTAACTATTTAGTTAAAAATTCTTGCATTTTGTTAAGAATTTATCTTTTTGGTAGAAAATTTAATTATTTTGTTGAATTTCATCCTTTCGGGTTGAAAATGTATCATTTTTAGGTAAGGACTCAAATATTTTGTTGAAAATGCCTCTTTTTGGATAAATTGATCCATTTAAAAAAATAAAAAATTGAAAACCGTTTTTAGTTTAAATATCAACTATTGCATATTTTGTTGAAAATGTTTAATTAATTAGTGGAAGGTTACACTACTTTTTAAAAATAATTTTTTTTCGTTAAAGATTAAATTTTGGGCTGAAGATTAATATTTTAGTGTTGAAAATATATTATACTGTAGAATTTTCAACAAATCGAAATTTTTTTTGTTGCTTGAAAGGTCTTTTAGGTATTTTCTTTTTAAAAATAATATACCAAAATATCTGGAAAAAATCCTCACCGATAGATCTGAAATTTTAAAAGTATATTCATAATTGCTTTCTGCAGCTACGTAAGTAGGATTTTTTTTATATAGTATAGTTTTTTTTATAAAAAATTTTGTAACGATTTTTTCATTAAATTTTAAACTTTTTTTTTAAAAGTGAAGCATGACGCGAAAATTTAATATATCAAAAAAATCCTACGTACGTCTTGTGCTGTTGTTTTATAATAATTTTTAATTAAAGATTTAAATCACCATTTTTTCAATAAACATTGATTAATGATATTTATTATTGAAATCGATTAAAAATAATTATCAAATATTTAATTAAACTCAATAAACTTTAATAATATTTAATAAGACTTATCTCGAATATCGAATCAATTTATTCAATATTAAAC